>RJJA01000092.1:1244-58328 GCA_003724045.1 Lepidurus arcticus
GGCCGGGATGGGCGAGTCTATTTCTATACTCTCTGGAACACAGGACGGGCCAGCTTGTGAAGAGCGGTTTCCCCCTTTTTTGGGCGAGTTTTCTGGTGTCCGTAACATTACGTTACTGGGCTAAGCCCTGTATACCAAGTTTTAAGGGCTTCGTTCATGCACAAATAAAAACTAAACACAGCAGAAATAATCACTATAAGTGCAGGAAGCACCGAACTACACTTGGTATCAAAGTTAATCAAAAGAAACTAGGATAAACAATGAAACACCGTACGAAAGCGAGAGCGCGGCTTGAATGCGTCTTCACTTGCCGCCACCTTTTTGTTTTTTTCAAGTTAACAATTAGTATGCATTAAAAGCACTGAATTTATTGTGTATATAGTATGTTTCCTAATAGACCACATTTTTTATTTATTTATTTTGTATATGCAAAGTTCAGATTAGGCAAAAAATACCCGTTTGTTTGGCAGGAAGCGCGGTTTTTTCTAGTTTCTTGTGCTACTTCCTATATCTACCCACATCAATAGAAAATGGAAACATGTTATGAAATAGGGATGAAAAGATAAGATTGCGGTTTAGCCACAATGTTTTTCTATGTTGACTAACATCTTGGCCTAATATCACGATCCTTAGCAGCGTAGTGGAGCAGTTGTCTTAAAAAATGGGAGTAGGTAATATTTCGGCGCCGTACTCTTACCACTTTGCGACATAATCAGTTAGTACATCGGAACTTAGGACTTTACATTGCAAGCGATTTGCAATGGAAGTCTTCTTAGTTATTCTAGTCTTGCTTGGCATTTGTGGTGTAAATTGTGGTGCAGTGTTGTGCCAAGCTGGGTACACCCTGAGGAAACCTGCTGATCTTAAAGCTAGTAGCTACTGTACCAAGCAAATACCACCTCGGCCATGGAACGAAGCAATGGATGAGTGTTTTGGTGGGCATTACTTAAACGTAGAGCCCATATGGGATTATAACGCTTATTCCTGGATACAAAATACAATATCATACCTCAGTTACAACGACTCGAGTGACCTCTTGCGGGAAGCACTGTGGTTACCTTCAAGAAGAAGAGTACCTGGTGGTCCTTTGTACCCATACCTCACACCAAAGAGTAATTTTTTAAAAAGAAAGACAGTCTCGAGTGAGCTGGTTTAAGATTCTAACAAATATTACTCTTAAATTATAGACGAAAGGGATTTGAACTTGTTGAACGACTGGGAGGTAAACATAGCTGGTAGGAACCCACCGCAGATTGACTATGGATCCCTTGAGGCTGACAAGCTTTGCTTAGCATGGTATGTCCAGAACCGGACACTAATCACCCTCAGCTGTTCAGAAAAACATCCAACATTGTGTGTCAAGCAAAGCAGAAATGGTAGCCTATCACGTGGGTATGAGATAACGAATCCAGCCGATTATAACATTGCCGGATGCCTTGGTTTTGACAGTTTTGTGCCAAATGAATTTGGGATCAATTCCTGTTATAAAATCTTACCAGTGCCCTCGCCTGCTAATTTTACGTGTGAAAAGGCAAAAGCACAGTGTAAAACAGAACGTCGGAACGTTACCTTGGCTATACCCATGCCATCTGGAGTTGGAATCCGTAACTTGATAAAGAATAAGTCGAGTGGTCGTGGTTTTGCTTGGGTTGGTATCTGGCAGTCCGCAAGTGGTTCAAATAGCTCCTGTGAACTTACAACTTCGTCTAACGACAGTATGAACTACGTATATTATGATCCTAGCAACATAAAGTTCCAGGCTAATGTTTCAGACAGAAGCTTAGGGGAGTTGGCTGTTGACTTGCCAAGAATAAGGCTAGTCACTGTTTGCCAAATAGATTTTATACCTCTGCTTGGTGCAAAAGCGCCCGTCATTTATCGTCTCACCCTTGCTTGGGAAGACAGCCAGGAAAGTAACTTTGTATTGCGCATATTGGAAGAAAGCAAAATGGCGCCTAGCGACGACAGTGCACGTGGAAGACGGCGGAACCGGTTAGTAATCTACGAACGACTAAGTTGCTTCCGGGACGGTACATTGCTGAACATGACTGGAGTTATTCGCGATGATTCTTTGATAAAGGGCACTTTGCCGGATAAGTTTGTTAGCTTCTTCTGTGAATCAATGGCGGCCGACACCACGTTCCTACGCTCAAACACGTTGCTTGAACGGGAAACGCGATTTACTTTTACGTTAGCTTTTCGCAACCAAAGCGTTTGTATTGAGTCACCAAGAAATGATGTTTTGGAACAGAACAGAGGACCGAAAAGCAATAATACTGAAAACTACATGAGTTCTCGAAATCTCTCGAAAGTATTGACCAAAGCTCAGTTTGCGGACCGCTTTGAGCCCAGTAAGGGTACTAGTCGTGATTCGCGGTTTAGTAGTGCCTTCCAGACCCAGATTCGGTCACTTGACTTTTCTTCACGGAGTTGGGAACCTTGGCACAACTATACCCTCACTAATCCGAGGTATGGTATTGTATCCGTAACCTCCGGAGACTACGACAACTTGCTAGTACGTTATCACGTGGTCTTCAACGGTACAAATGAAACAAGGAACGATGTTTACAACCAGTTAAGGGAGGATATCACTTCCGTTTTGGATGACGTGGATATAAACTTCCGTCGTTATGAAGTGAAAGATGGCGATATAGTGTTGCGTAGTATGACAACATGTTTGAGGGAAGTTGTGCAGTTCCGTGTTGGTAACTTAACCTTCCTCGAAACGTCACTAGGGGAAACAACGTTCTCCACAAACTATTGCGCCCTTGACTGCGGTTCGCTGGTTCAGAGAACTTGTATCGGAGATATCTACCATGGAGCTTACTGGGGTCCAGTACAGGTACCTGTCGTAAGATCTATATTCCCTTTTATTGTTCGTAATATTTATCAGATCCTCTTTCGAAATTTCTTGGATTTTCTTACGTATTCCACTGGAATGCTTCTTGTATTTTCTTTTGAGCTGTACAGGCTGCGAATAAGGAAGGCATTTTGGAAGACTTATCCGACGATTTTAGCTGTGCTGAGCATTCCAATACCACAACTAGCATCTTAAATATTCTAGAAATAACAGAAAATGCTTCATCCATTCTGGCTCAGCTGCAGAGGGTTACAAGTGAATGGGAAGAAGTAACCACAGCAGACTTTCAGCTTGTATCTTTACTTCTACTTAATTCTTCCAGAACAGGAAATAACTTTACGAAAATCGATTTGACTCGAACTGCAGATATCCTTAGACAAGTATGTACTCTCAAAGCATTCCTTCTGTAGCAGAAATCAGTCCTAGTATCTTGTTGTTTAGGTACTGCGTTTGGAATCCGCCACTCTAGCTAACGCACAGCGAATATCCAACGTAACCACTAACATCCTAAAGAGCATTGAAGGAATTCTTGTTCGCGGTTCGGGTAACAGCTCAATAGTAGCTGCCACCTTTAGAGGCGATAGAATAGAACTTGAAAAGGGATTCTCTGAGGTAGTCTTCACAGCAGATTCAAACCAACTCGACCGCTTAGAAGATACCGTCCAAAACACGACCATTACGTGTAACCAATCCATGTTAACCATCGACAATACCCAACACGACGTCAAGGTTAAACTGAACGAGAGTTCTTTGACCACCCCAGACAAATCAATACCGTCAATCGCGTTCATCTACTACCCGAGCATACATCTGGCGGACGCTGCCAGAGAAGTTGGAAGAAATATCCGAGTATTCAGTCCAGATCCTAGTAATGGAGATCAGGAGAAGCTCCTACCTGTTAACTATACTGCCAATAGTGCTATGGTACAGATAGCAAGTACCTGCGGAGCAACACCTCCAGAGACATTGGAAGTGAAAATTTTCTTCCGTCCTTTTCTACCGCTAGATGGCACTACAAGCAGTACTCTGAGTACTGTTGTGTGCGTTTCCTGGAATGCTCTAGTCAACGACGGCATTGGGGGCTGGTCCACTCGCGGTTGCCGGTACATGGGCAAAGAACAAGGCTTAGACTTTTGTCAGTGCGACCACATGTCAACTATTACAACACTATGGCAGATTAACAATGAAATTAAGCCTGCTGTTCACGTCCATGATGCGTTTCTAGTCGCCACGACTATGATAGGCTGTGGTTTATCCCTAATAGGATTGTTGGGTGTTATAAGTACCTACGTGCTGTTTCCTAAATGGAGGGAACCGAAACCCAAGTTCTATGGTCACCATATAATCTTTCAATTGTCACTAGCTTTAACTGCGCTTCTAGTGACATTCTTATTGGGTGTTGAACAGACGGACAATCCTCAGCTGTGCTTGTTAGTCGCAGTTTCCCTTCATTACTTTACGCTCGCGGTCTTCTTCTGGATGTTTATTGGAGCTTACTATCATTATTCACTCTTCGTGGCAGTTTGGGGGATTAATACGTCGAGATTCATGACAAAGGCTGTGTTATTCGCTTGGGGAGTACCTGTGATGGTTCCTTTGGTTACAGTACTGACGACTCATACTCAGATGTACCACTACATGAACCAAAACAAGTATTGCTGGCTAAACCCTCGAGGCTTTATCTGCGTTTTATTGCCGTTCTTGGCCGCCATTGGCATGTTTAATCTTATTGTATATGTACTGGTCATGGTTAGGGTTTTTTGTGTGCGCAGTCAGCTGCGCACTAACCAAACGAACAGACAAACGCTTACGCATTACACAGCCATAGGCATTTCTTTCCTATTAGGGTTAACGTGGATCTTTGGTTTAATTGCCCTAGACCAAGCCCGTACGTTCTTCAGTTACCTTTTTGTGATTTTTACGTCTTTGCAAGGCTTTGCTATTTTCCTGCTTTTTATATGCAGAGGTCAAATTGCGCGTGAGCAGTGGCGCAATTTCTTCCAAGGGAAATCCAATAGAGACCAAGCTCGAGAGAGGCTAACGGCGAGTGTTGCTAATGACCTTTCCAATCGGCTCGACTTGAGAAGGGTTCGAAGCTCCGATTGTTCCTCAAACTCAGCAACACCTTAGCCATTCAAGAATTATATTCCTGTATTCCTGTATCCCTTTTACAAAACATCTCTTCTTTGCCTTCTTGTAATATAGTATATCGATGACAGTTGAAAACGAAGCTCCCACCATGCATATTTTTATATAGCAATACAAATAAGTACTAATTTCTTTACCATTTTGCAAATATTGTGTCCGTTGAAGTTTTAATTTGAATTTTGCGCGCCAAGTTTTCGTATCAGCTTTGAAGGTTTTTTTATGGAATGAAATCCGTAATTAAGCTATGTAATTTAAACTATGTATAGGTAATTTAGAATATTTAGTTTTTATCTTAAAGAATATGTTTGATTGGTTAATAAGGCTTTATTTAAACGGATTTTCCCACGGATTTCGTTGAATTAGAAGTTTATATCGATTTATTCAACATCGGCTCAATACAATATTTCAGTCTAATCGATAACTGGGTGTTACGATACCAATATTGTAGTACTGTAAGCATTTTCGTGTTTACAATGTGGCACTTCATTAATTATCGCCTGGAACACTAATTAAAGTACCTAAACAAATTAAAATTATGGGATACCACAAAGAAGTAGTTGGAATTTTTATCATTGTATGCATATGGCATCAGTTGATGCCCCACATCGAGTTTTAATGACCCCAATTTAGCATCTTTCCAGTGCGTTTTTTGCTTGGAAACGGTGAGCGTTTTAATTTTAATCGTGAGTTACATTTCCTCTTCAAGTTTACACATAATGGGGTGTGCCAAGTGGACAGCAATATGCACATTTTACCTGTTTATAACCACAAGTGTCGCCTATTCGGACCCAAATCTGGATCCCAGCCAAACCGCCAGCCCTGTTCAGTACCTGAACCTGCCAAAAACATCTGAACAGGCGCAATCGAAGCCTTTACAATCCAGAGATATAGAATGGACGTCCTCCGATTCAACTTCAAGCAACTCCACATCCGAAAATGTGGATATCTCACCTAATTTAAGTGTTTTCGAAGAAGAAGCTACCGAACCTTTGCAAGGAATCTACATCCAAGACGCAGCTAAAGCCTTAGCTTCCTTCCTTCGCAAAATTAGCAATGAAGAATTGGGTGTTACGGCAATGCAAGCTATCTATGACAACTTACCTTTTGGGCCGTTAGAAAAAGACGATGGAATCCGAGCTAAAGAAGTAAAACATCTAGATCTGAACTTAATTCTCCAAAAACTTTTTAAATTGAACTCTTTTTTTCTTTTCAGATTTCAGATAAAATCCAGTCAAAGCTTTCTAGATACGTTGAGCTCGTCAATAACAGTAAAACTAACGTGGAAGAGCTCTTTTGGCGTCATTTACACCGACCTTTAGGCAGTCTCGTCCCTTGCTGCGATATCTCAGACTCGAATTTGAGGTATAAGCTAACTAAAAAAAATTCACCAAATTCTTACCCAAAAACCGATTTAAACCATTTTCTAATCCTTTACACAGGTATGATGAACATTGGGGAACCTTAATATCCGAGGAATACGCATGCGATGTAACGTTACCGTCTCAGCAACTCTTTGCATTCACTCCAGGTCACAATTTGACCGAAGGTAATCCCTTAACAATCCACTTAAAACGTTAAATTCAAAGATTTTCATTAAAATTTCTATTTTAGTGTTTGCTGATAACCGCAAGACGAACCCAGCAATCAAATGGCAATACTTTCTGGGACCTGATGGTGTATTAAGTGAGTATCCAGGGCATAGAGGAGATAGCAGAACTGGCTGCAAGCCATTCGACGTTGACCGACGAAGAAATCTGTTCTTCAAAGCTGTAAAACCCCAGAAAAAGTATGTTATTATCATATTGGATCACAGCAGCGCCTTGAATACGCATCAGCTCAACTTAGCGAAAGCTACAAGTACGTTTTTCTGCGAATTGAAACAAAATTTGATGATTTTAACCCTTTTTTAGGCAAATACTTGATTTCTACACTGTCTGAAGACGATTATATGGGTTTAATTGCGTTATCTGACGAAGTTCACTACTGTAATGGAGGCTGTATGGGTGCCAAAGGCATGGTTCAAGCTACGCCGGAGAATAAGTTCATTTACAGCCAATATATTGATACATTAACTCGAGCAAAAGGTAAATTACGACTTTTTAATCGTGATTTTGGGTTAAATGACGATTTTTTCGGTTTTACAGCTGCTGCCAATCATACCTTAGGGTTTCAAACTGCCTTTGAGATGCTCAAACAGTTTCTGAAGGCTGGGAACGAGTTTGGCGATGCAAACTTGGATGTTTGCCAATTCTCGGCTCCAGAAACTTTATTTCTCTATGTGAGTCGTGGCTTACTCACTTCCCTGGCAGAGCCTAAAATTGTTATGAGTTTAATTCGCCAAGAACAGATTTGCTTGAAAGGGCAAGTGGTCATCAACACTTACGCGGTTATAGATGGTAAATTTTTACTTAAAAATCTTCCAATATTCTTTACAATCTAACAATCTAATTCTGTAAATTCAGAATTAATATTTTATTATTATTTTCTTTAAAGAGGGAAAACCAATCATGTATGAAAAGGCGTTTTTGCAAGACTTGGCCTTGCAGAATTTCTCGCGCTACAACGTGAGTGGCCAGGAGTTCCCGGTGAAAAAAGGCCTGGCGTTGTCTGTGAATGCAACCAAAGGGTTGTCCGCCACTGTGGGCGATGTTTTCAGCGTTTTGAACAGCAACTTGACTGCCCAAACGCCTGTTATTAGCTGGCCTTCATGGGATCCCATTGGCAAAGGTTTGGATACTTGAATTTCCCTTACTTTGAGCCTTAAAGTCTTAATTTATGCGTTTTAATTAGGTTTGGTAGTGAGTATCAGCCAAGCTTGTTATCATTTGGACCATTTGGTGGGCGTGGTGGGCCTAGATTTGCATTTATCCGATTTGGTGGAAGATATTACGTATTTTAAGCAACCTGGCATCTCTTATGCCTTCTTAGTGGACATTTCAGGTAAAAACTCACGATTTTTAGTTAGTATTCGCTAGTTTTAGGCGAATTCCAACTATTTTTGTCTCTAATATGTATAAAGAAGACTAATTATGAATAAAGAAGACTAATTAATCTCATTTAAGGTTTGGCGATCATGCATCCCACCATGCCGAGGCCGATATTAGCTCAAGAACTTCCTCTTTTCGTGGATATAAGCTCGTTGGAGAGCAAGGAAGGTTTCCCAATGGTCAGGAAACGCTTACTAAGTGAAACGAGTGGAACTCATACCTTAATTTCCTTGGATCCTCGTAATTCATCCTCGTCGCATCAAAAAGTAACCTTTTTACCTCTTTGTGTTACACATTTAACAGTGCTAATTGATTCAGTTACTATTTGATGGTATATTGCAGGTGCATTATACCTGGGAGCGAGTTCAAAAGTACCCTTACATTGTATGCGTGGTGTCAGTGGAGGAAGAATTGCATGAAATACGGATTTTAAAGCGCGTAAGCGTTCCTACACCTTCTGACATGGTTTATCATCGTTTGGACCTCGTCTCGAGTCCCATAATGGTCCAACGCTGTCGCTATTTCAAGCAGATGGCCACAATTGGTAAATTCTGGTCCAAAAATCCAACTTTCACTTTAGATCCTTAATATGAACCTACAATCTCGAATTTTCCCCTTCGAACCTTAAATTTGGCTCCAAAGTCCCAAATTTATCCCCAGAAATCCTAAATTTGAACCCAGAAGCTGAAATCTAACCTTAAATAGGGTTATTTTACAGTATTTTGGAGTGAAAGTGAATGTTAAAGCTAATTTGCGTTTAAAATTTGCAGAAGCGAGCTCGGTTTTCCTCTCGCCGGCGTGTTTCCAAGCCCCATTTCGCTTAGAAAGCCGAGGAGAAGCCACTGTAACGTCCGTCCAATCCTACGCGTTCTATTTAAACGATCGCACAAAGGTCATAGCGAATCCTGGACTGCGCAGCGGCATCCGAGTAGACGTTTCTGCCTTGGCTCACTTGGCTCCGCACTGGAAAACGCAGTTCGCGCGGAGTCTCTTCTCCCAATTCGTCGTCAGACGCTTCGGAGCCACGCCTTCAGGCGTATACCTTCAACATCCAGGCGAAATCGCTGACTGGAGGAGTGATCCGACTCGCAAAGTCTGGTTCGAGAGAGCTACAAGTCTCCCAGGAAGAGTTGTCATCTCCGGACCGCAGTTAGACCCCGCAGGCGCTGGATATGTCGTGTCTGTATCCCATACAATCTACGAAGGCAAAGCGGCGGCCTTACATGGACCCACTGATCAAGTATACCTCAATTTATGGCTTAATATCCGATTTTATATCATTTTATTGATATCTCATTGATTTTAGTTCGGTTAATTGGACTTCTTGACCGATTTTTCTTCTTTTTCTTTAAAGGTGGTGGCGGTTTTGGGCGCAGACTTCACGTTAAGCTACATGTACCGAGTATTGGTGCAAAGCCTTCCATTTTGTGGCTTGGGCGAGACTCCAAAAGTGCGCTGTTTCCTTATGGACGATCAGGGTTACTTAATCGTGCATCCCAATCTCCTGGAGCCGGATTCCAACCACATGACTCGCGGAAACATCGAATGGCAGCACATAACCCATCACGAGCCGTTAGTCGCCTCGGATTTGCTGAGCCATCCGGGCTTTGTGGTCAAGAAGGCGTGTCTAAGCTACGCGGATCAGACCATTCAACGCTTCTACCAGCTCAATCTGAGCTTGAGCATGGATAACACCTGGGCGTCGGGGAAAAACATGGGAGGTTTGAGTGTTTTTACCAATTTGGTCCATGGAGAACACTGCAGCAAGTACCAGATTGTCCCTATTCCTGGTACGAACGTCTTTTTGGGCGTCGTGAACCAAACGTGCGAGACGGCGACTGCTTTTTGCCCTTGTTCAACGGTAAAATCGTCGTACTTTGCCTTAAATTAACGTTTATTATCGCTTTTCTGGGCTATTTATGGATTATTTTTAGGTATTTTATCGATTTTTGAGATAATTATTGATTTTTAGGTGGATCGATTGTGCTTGAATTGCCACCGGATGGAGCAATCGGAGTGCGAATGCCCTTGCGAGTGTCCGTTAGAAGCGGATGTGTGTTTGGCGCCACATTTGGCTCACCAGCAGCCGTCTGATAACTTTCCGCTCTGTGAGCCCGCCCCTGAACCGGCTCGCCCCGCCCCCATCACCCCCCAAGAGCTGAGTGCCTTACCGTCTTGTCTAGCGATGGATTGCGAGCATAGAATCACCGAAAAGTAAAATTGTCTTCTATATCTTAATTTTGTAAAGATTAATTTAGATTATGTAGGGTATTTAAGTAATTAGATCATTTAATTAGTTAGACTGATTAACCGATTGATTGATTAATAGTTGGGTTTGTTAATTTGAAGTTTTTCTATTTAAATTATTGATTTTTTAAATTAATTTTCTCGATATTTTGGTAAACTAACCAATTTGATCGATTTTCTAGTGAGTGTTTGGGCGTGGTCGGATGTGAGTGGTGCACGCGGGATACTGGAAAAGAGGATTTTCTGCCAGTTCCTTTTTGCACTTTGCAAAGAAAGTGCTTTGGCGGTGTTTTAAGGGGTCCTTCGCCTTATAATGATGGCCCGGAAGGTAAACAATCCAATTAAATTTTGTTTAAAAAAATGAATAAATTGTATTCTAATTTAGAAGTATTTGGTGGGACTGATGTGTTGCCCAGCTTCCGGACAAGTCCGGTGGGACCTGTCGCAGGCGCCTTGTTAGGGTTTTTCCTCTTATTAGCCATGTGTATCTACTGCTATAGACAACATGGAGGCAGGGGGCGTGGCCACCAGCACACTTCCTATGTGACCTCCTTAAGAATGTCCCAGTTAGACATTGAAGGCGAAGAAGAACCCCATGACATGGATTTAGAACCTAATGGAGACCAAACTGCAGGTAAAATAATAATAACAAAAAAGATATACTAACAATATAGTCTTTACCACATTCGCCATCTCACGGCAAGAATGGGCGAAATCCACCATTTTAGGTACGTTTTCTACAAGGCGCGTAAAGTAAACAAACCAAAACAACAACAGACAAGTGCCGGTCATTGTCTATTACACTGTTTTCTTTTTGCAGATTCTAAAGAATTTGTTTAGTTTAAGTAGCAAAATTTCTTGCTATTTAAACTTGTCTGTTGTTGTTTTGGTTTGTTTACTTTACGCGCCTTCTAGAAAACGTTAGAGAGCGAATTTGTAAATACTCTATAAGTAGATGAATTAACTAGTAATTATGAAACCGCGTATTTGAAACTTGTAAGGATTCTATATATAGAATGAATGAATTCTCTCTTAGTGAATTTTAATAATATTTAATTATAATAATATCACTTAATTTTAATAATATTTAATTATAATAATTTGCAATTACATGCTAATTAGTTATTGTGCTTGAATTGAAGTTAATTGGAGTTTGGTTACAAAACCGACTTGATTTTATGATATCAGTAATGATTATTTGACTTCATCTTTATTAAATTACTCCAATTAAATTTTTTTTTGGTTTTTAATTTATTTTTAGTGATGGGGCATGAGATGGTACTAGCCGGCTTGGATAACGTGGCCATCGTCTCGCCTTATCGCGTGAGTACCAACTATAGACGCCCCCAAAACGGAGATTCGGATCATGGCTACTCGACTATGACTCCGCACGAAGATTCTGAGCATACAGTTCCCTCCATTGTGGAACCGTTGTTGATTGGGCGGGATCGGTACCGGCCAGCACCTGGTTCGGTCACTTCTGCATCGGTCAACTCGCTCTTTTCCTCGCGAGCTTCGTCTCCGCTAAACAATCCTTTTCCCAAACCTCCCACGCATCCTAGAGGTCAATCGCAGCATCAGAAATCCATGGAAACGACATTAACTGAACTGGAAACCCGTTCCAGCGTCAAAGCGCCCCGACAAACACGGATTCCGGAAGAAACTACCGTGTTGGGGGCGGGGCACCAGTTTTTGGTCCCTGTCACAGTCCATATGGTGGACTCTGCCTAGCTATCTACAACCATATTAAGATTTATTATTATCTTTTAATATTTTTAGCTAATTAATTAAGTTACTCAGATATTCTGAACAAAAGAGAAAGTGCCTTGAGGACGTTTCTACTTTTTACGCCCCCGCCAAGAGTAGCGAGTAGATTTTTATGTCTTACAAAATGTTACAAAACTTGTATAAAAGTTACTCTCACGTGTTTTTTAATGAAAAAATGCCGTAAACCGCATTTTTTAGCCAAACTTTGGAAAAATGCAATTTGCAAGTGTTTAGAAGTTTAGAATGTGAAAGTATTGAAAGAATGGTACAGTATTCAGTATTATTGAGTTTGAGGGATTGCGTGGGATGAATAAGTGCCTTTTTTTGTTGGGAATATGCTCAATTTTCACTCGTTGAAATCTATTTTGTACAAAATAACGGTTTTAATTGCCAAAAAAAAAATTTTTGGAGAATTTCAAGTTTTTTTTTTATGTATATTCTCTAGGAATTGACCTCGTCAAAGATATCGGCGATGGCCAGTGCAGTCTTGTTTAAGCTAACGCTCTGTAGGTTCACAATCATAGCTACAACAATGCCTTCTGGGATCGAATTCCGTTTTGCGAGTTTTGCGCACTTTTCATCGTTTTCGGATTTTTCGGACTTTTTTGGTAAAATTAGCAAAACGCTGCTAGCACCTACAGCGCCCCCTGTATGAGATACGTAGAAACGCCTTCTTTTGCAACAGCCAAACTCTTGCTGGGCTGGGACCACGCCCCATCCCATGCCGTATTTCCCATCCCTGTCCCACGACATTTTCGTTTTTTCGACTGGATTCCATAAAAGGTCCACAGTTTCTGGTTTTAGGATGCCGGGCAATCCATGATATGTCGGGTCAAACTGGTAACTGTACAATAAAGCGTTTCCGAAGCGTAAGAGGTCGCCCACAGTAGAAAGAAACCCGCCTCCGGCCCATTTATATGAATTGTCCACGTACTGAGCGTTTTCAAGCTTTGCTTTCTTGTTTCGAATGTAATACCTGAAGAAATCGACAAAGAAGTTAGAAGAAAGGCTTTGGGAGAGTTTGGGGGGATTATACCGAGCTCGGTTATAGATTATGGGCGTGTTTTCGTCCAAATACGTAGAATTCATACCGAGTTCATGGAATAGTTCGGTCATGTACTTGGTAAAGGGCATTTTGGTGGCGCCTTCCAGTACTGCACTCAAAAGCGTCCAGCCGTGAGTCGTGTAGAGGAATTCTTCACCTTAGAAGGGAGAATTTACAAATAATTTCACTTTAAAACGAATTTCTAAGTGGAATAGGTATTTTATCAGGTTTTTTACCAGGTTTTTTATGTAAAGGGTCGTGTTGAAATAGTTCCAAGGCGTTTTGGACGTTAGAGTAGTTCTCCTTGATGTAATACTCCTTGAGTTGGAATTCGTCAGCTTTCTGGGCATTTCTGGATGGTTTTGAATGTTTGATGGGTTGGGTGTTTTCGGGTTTTTCGTTGTTTTTGGGAGAAGGACTTTTGTCGTAGTGACGGATACCGCCTAAGTGGCTTACTAGCATTCGACTGGTGATGGTAATAGGCTGGTTGTCGTAATATTTGACGGGGAACTGGGGTACGTAAGTTTGGATATCGACGTCCAGGTTTAGATTGCCCTTTTCCCATTCCTTCGCTAAAGCTAGCATTGTTATAGATTTGCTGATCGAAGCGATTCTCATAACAGTCTCTGGATGACATCGTAATCTATTCTCGACGTCCGCATAGCCGAATCCTGTAACACAAAAAAGAGGAAAAATTATGAAAACAAATGTGTCTTTATCAATTAATTAGGGATTTTACCTGATTGCCACACGGATTTCCCATCTACACTGACTCCGATGAGTAAACCAGGCGATCCGGATTCATCTTTGACTTGCCGACAGAGTTTCGAAGCTTTCTTAATGGCATCTTCCAGTGTATAACGTTTATCTGCAATAAACAATAGCTATCAAAAGTGATAAGAAATCAAAGTATCACCTTTGTGGGGTTTTATGTCGTCTTTTTCGGGTTCAGAAGTCAAATGAACACTAGGGATTAAGGCTAATGCTGCCAAGCCAAAACCAGGAAGAGCGTAGCGCAAAAATCTAAAATAATTTGTATGCATAATTGGAATTTTAGCGTCTTCTATACTGATGTTTTTGTAATGCGCGGTTCTCGGAAGACGGGATAACAAAATAAGAGCGATTCGCGGCTCGATTCCGGGTTATGAAACGCGAAGGAAGGATAATTCACCTTCGCTGTTTGGCCGTTAGGCTGGATTATATTTACGGTGTTGATTTGGATGGTGTTGATTATAACGTAAAAAATAATACCTTTTTCATTAGTTAACGTTAATTGAGAATGATTAAAGCGATATTGGTATTCAACAACCATGGCAAGCCTCGAATGAGCAAGTTTTACCACTATTTCGTGAGTATTCGTCAATTTATTTATCCAAGTTTTTTTTTTTATTTGTTTTTGTTTTTTTTATCGCGTTTTTTTTATTTGCTTCGATATTACAGAACGAGGATATGCAGCAACAAATTATCAAAGAGACATTCCAGCTAGTGTCTAAAAGAGACGATAATGTCTGCAATTTCCTAGAAGGAGGAAGGTAACGTCTTGTTCTTAGTTCGATATGCTTATCTTTTTATTCATTTTCAGTACTTAATTCTTAATTGGATTCATTCTCACTGGATTTGGATAGTCTAATCGGAGGGTCGGATTACAAACTCATCTACCGCCATTATGCGACATTGTATTTTGTCTTCTGTGTCGACTCTTCCGAATCAGAGCTGGGAATCCTGGACCTTATTCAAGTTTTCGTGGAAACATTGGACCGATGTTTCGAAAATGTGTGCGAATTAGATCTCATTTTCCACGTTGATAAGGTTTTTTATACACCAATTTAATTATTTACCCTTTCAACTATTTTGATTTGCAGGTGCATTATATATTAAACGAGCTTGTCATGGGCGGAATGGTACTGGAAACCAATATGACCGAAATTCTTTCCCGGATTGAAGAGCAGAGCAAATTAGAGAAGCAAGAGGTAACCTTCCACGTTAATTTAAGACTTTAAGTCCTTTTTAAATGCATTGTATGCATATTTAAATCCATGCTGCTTCCAATTGTTCAGGCTGGATTATCTGCCGCTCCTGCTCGTGCTGTTTCAGCGGTCAAAAGCATTACCATTCCCCAGCAAATCAAGGATATGCGACTGCCAGATCTTCCTCAAGCAATCAAAGATTTGAAATTCTAACATAAACTATATATTCCGTAAACGCGGGCGATTGAAATTTATGTCTTTTTATTTGTTCAAAGAAAAAATACAGTCTTGCAATTTGTTATAAGCTAAGCCCCAGAATTAGCTGTTCTTCTAAACAACCTTCTCTTATTTATTTATTTCCAAATTAATCGTCTCCGACTAGTCCAACATGTCTAATACAAACGCTGACGCACATGCGCCACATGTTTGTTGGCAAACCTCCCCACTTTTGGCTTCAACTATGGACCCAACCGTATCCGGTCCGGGCCTTTTTCGCGCTCAAACGCTCATAGGCGGGTTCAGTGAAATCGGGTAAGGCATCCTCGTGTTGTTGTCCGTGTTTGTGCTGGAATTCACTCTTAATTCCTACCAATCTTCGCTGAAATTTCCTCCAAATCTCAGTATATAACTAAAGTACACGTGCAAGAATTAACATTGGAGTTTAGTTTTAAAAACGGGGGTGTAGCGAGTCATTTCGGTAGATAAACGTCATTATGGCGAGTCGCTTTCCTCCCCCGCTTGGGCGAGTCGAAGCTCATGCAGCGCTTCCAGCGGCGGTTTGCGCTGCCTAAGCGACCCGCTTGCCAAGCCGCAGCAGCGCCCGCCCGCGTTTGCGTTCGTCCCGGGCTTCCTCTTTGGTGGCTTGTGTTGCGTCGTGCATATTTAGACCCAGTTTTTGGTCCATTCCAAGTGAAACAAACATTCAAACGTTGGTGAGTCCCAGACATTTGGAGCCAGTGAACACGAATTAAGGTAAGTTGTGTACACACACACGGATTAACCTCAAATTAAAGAACAGGTTCTTTTGCATTGTGTTTGCGTTTGGTTTTGGGGGTGCCAGGTCTTCCAAGTTTTCTCAGTTTGTGAACTCTGCCAAGCCTCTCGTGTGTAGTAAGTGTCTTGCTTCTGTCGTGCTGCCCCATGACAAGGTTGCAAAAGCCAAAAACTCGCCAAATGCGAAATCCATTGCTCAGAATCCTTCACATAATCCCCATCCCAACTATGAATGTAGTGCCAATCCCAAATCAATTCAAAGTCGCCATAGTAAATAATCTTTAAAAATTTATTTAAGTTAAGTTCGATACAATAATTAAAATCCAAATGATTAACAATGCGAGTTCTGTTTTTACATAATTATTATTACAACAAGTTTTCCTAATCGATTTATAAAGATATTACAACGTCAGCTGTTGCATCAAAGTTTTAGCTTCCCACCTCCCGCAGGCCCCTCCTACAATAGACCGGTGTAATATATATATATATATATATAAGAAAAATAATTGGTTTGCTCGGTAATTTGTTGTGATAAAGCGAATAGTTATGTGTTTGACCTCCTGAGCAGTCCAGAGTTAGCTCAAATTGCCCAGGAGAGGACCCACGCAAAGTCAGAAAAGCTGGCGCGCTTTCTCTAACAAACATCTTTGATGTTTTGAGCGACTGGGAGAGCTGAGTTTCCCTCGACCAAAGGCCAAACAATTGGACGAACTGGCACGTATCCTGTACCCCGCACCGCACGGTGGCACACCGCACTGCTGGTCCGTCAGGCCCCAGCCGAGCGTTTTTGTTGTCCAATAAAAGTCAGAAAGTTCCAAGTCCCACCCCTGCTCTCCCGTAGCCGCGCCCCCGCTCTCCCAAGCACAGATCTAGCGAAACAGACTGCGCTTCCCTTTATGCTTTCTTCTCCTTTATGTTCTCTTCGCTCGCTTCGTCCAAGAATTTCTTTATAAAGCAAGGCGAATTAAGCTCCGCCCTTTGGCTTGGCGCAAATCGATGGTACCGCCATGCAACGTCTGGTCGATAAGAAAAGAGAATGGAAGGGAAAGGATGTGGACACGGGAAAGGATGTGAATAAACAGGGAAGAGGTACGAGGAGGCGAACAGAAGGATATAGGATACCGTAACCATGGCAACGAACCTTCTCAAGCACACAGTGTGACCCTCCCCCTTTCTAAAAAGCCACCTCGTAATTATGCGCTGGGAAAAATTCTTACGTCCGTTTGCGCCCGAGTTCCTTGTAAGGTTCAAATCAGTTCGAGATAAGGATCCGCGGATTTTTCGCTTTTTTTCTGAAACATCACCGCGGGAGAATAAACACCTGAAAGGAAAACCGGTTTGGGGATTCTTTTTTATTGTTAAAAACACGAGGTATATGGAACGAATGGCGAAAGCAACAACAAGAAAGGAAAAGACAGTAAGTTGGAAAAGGTAGGCTAGAAAATTCACAACACAGGTAGGCAGCTAAGCAACTCGAGCTCAAACCGTTAACTTTGTATTGCTAGCGAAAGTGAGCCAGCCAAAAACCACGTATCTAGGTAGGCTCCGCCTTCGGGAAATGGTTTGCGGCGGTGAAAGGACAGGGGAGAGGAGGTGGGCCGGTCGAGGCTGGCGAACCGAGCCCGGACTGGTTTGGGCATGCAGACCAGAGCTTGCTAGAGCGCAGCAGCCGGGTCGTCCGGCCCACTCAACCCCCCTATGACAAGCGAAAGCGAACAAACTAAAACGAGAACGAGACGGACACTGGCTTGTGCTTGCTTAGCGCAAGATTTTAAGAGAAGCGTGAGAACGTTTTTGGGTGAATTTCGACGCCTTATTGTTCGGTATTTCTTGAATACTTTGCAGTTTATTAAAAGAGTGTGTTAGGCTTGTCTGAACACGTTTTAGAAGCAAAATTTTGGGCCAAGAATTTGCAAAGTTTTAATTCAGTGCCATTCCGGAGGTTGACAAGAAAGCCTAATTATGTCAGCCGCATTTTTCAACAAGTTTTTGTGCTCCGACCAGGTACTGTTAGCCTACTTTTCGGTTTTATGTGCAGTTTTTTTTACATATATTGTCTTTTTTTGGCAAAGATGTGATTAAAGGCGTTCAGTTAATGTCGTTCGGTGACTTGATTATTGATGCGCGATTTTTTAATGGCGATTAAAGTTTTGATAGTAGGAAACACAGTAGGAAGAGCTTTTCGTGGTAAAGCTTATTTACGTTGATGACATTAAGTGTGGTTTGTTATGGATAAGGGCTAGAAAACCTTCTTGGGATGATTTTCTGCAAGAAACGTCCTGAATTTTTTTTTTAATTTTGGAGGAAGTGGTTTGTTCAGCGAAAATCGTGAAGAAAGTAGCTTTGCTGGGCGGAGCTTCTCAAATAAAACATCTTTTCGGAGAATTTTTCTTGTCAACCAAGAAAAAATAGTTCGTTGCAGGAGAAAGGATTAAATATTACTTTGGAAAACAGTAATACTTCCAGAGAATTCAATTAAGTAGTAGTACTTTCAAGGGAATTCTGTATTCCATTGAAGGGTGAAGTGTTTTTTTTATTGTGAATTTAAGGCGTGAGCTGGGCTCGTTGCCTGGAACGATCGTTGCATATCAATCGTCATAACATAAAAGGCATTCATAAGGGCGAAGTGTTTATTTTTGGTGTGTGTGTGTGGAATTAAATGAGATTTCGACCAGTAAAATGAAAATAAAAACACAATTACTCTAGGGAATTGTTACAAATATTTTGGGGCATTTCAGGGAATAAATAAAAGTAAAGGAATTTTTGTGAAGAAAACACGTTTCGAATTTTCGATGTGCAAATTTCAAGATTCAAGTCAAAATTCCTTATCATACAAGCAAAACACTACTAATAATTGACATCATTTTAATAATAATTGTTTTTTAATAATTGTCCATACAAAAGTCCATAAACTGTCAACTAGTCCATGTAATAATTCCTAATCCTAATTATGTGTTGTTCAAATGATTAATAAGGACACAAATTCGTTCGCAATAGCTCTATAAATGTCATTATTACATGCACGCATTGAGTAGGAATGATTGAAGGGGAAAACAACGGTATTTTTCATAAAAGATATTTTTTCTGAATTTTAACATTTTTTTCTGATTTTTAATAAATAATTATCTCCTTTTCCGATTCAGGTGTGTCAAATGCACGGCCATGAAGCGAGTGGATGATCTCGCATTGGTGAAAACGGAAGGCGGTCCACTTCCTGTTCCTCCGGCCTCCCTCTACACGACCCGCCCAGCAGCGGTAGCCCCGCCTACTTCGGTTGCAGCCTCCGTCCTGCAAGCCGTCCGCGCGGGCAGTCCCCATTCAGCTCCTTTAGCTCCTCCTACATCTTCAGCTGCATTGGGCAGCTTCCCCCGTGTGCTGCAACCGTTAGCCACGCGCTCCATCCCGGCTTTGAACCTGACCACGGTCCCCAACACGGGATCTCGCCTTGAAGCTACAACTTTGCGTCCTAAATCGCCCGACACGGCCATCGGCATGCAAAGCAGCGTCCAAACGGTCTATCCAGGTCCCACGTACGTTGGGACACTCCCAGGAGCCACAGCAGCCGCTGCTGCGTCCCCGGCGGCCAGTAACAACAGCTCGGCGTTGCATACTAATGCGGCCAACGCATTATTGCTGCAACAAGCGGGCGGAAGTCCGCCAGCGACCGCCAATGCGTCTTTGCAGACGCTCGCTCATCAGCAGCACCAGTTTCATCAAGCTGTAGCGCACCAGCAAGTCAGACATAAGGTCCATACGACGGCCACGGCGCCGCCTGCGGCGGCGTCACCTACGGCGACGACTGGACAGCAGCAACAACCTGCAGCGCAGCCCTTTCCCAGGCTCAAAGTGGAAGATGCCTTGTCGTACTTGGATCAAGTCAAGTACAAGTTCGGGAACCAGCCCCAAGTCTATAATGACTTTCTGGATATTATGAAGGAATTCAAGTCTCAAAGGTGAGATTTAAGTCTATTTAGAAATTTATTGTCTTTTTTATGTTTGCAATGACATTTGGTTGTTAGTGAGAACTTCCTTTCGAATTCGATTTTTTTTAACTTAACCTGCGTAGGCTCACGCCTATTGCCTTGGTTTAAACGAGTGAAATGAAAGAGTAAAGAGCAAAAGAGTGACAACTTTTAGAAGGTTTAAAAGAGTGAAATCAACGCAGATAAAAGAAAGGTGAAAATTGTTGGAAGTAATCGGGGAATAATCATTAAGAAAAGTTTTTTTTTTTTTTAAATTAATTAATCGGCGTAGGCAATAGCCTATTGCCAATCTATATATTAGTCTCTTTATGTACAAAACTTAACAACATTGAGCTAAATTACAGGGGGAGGGGAGGGGAGAAGGTAGGGAAAAGGGAGGGTATGTTGAAGGAAAGGTTTTATTTGCGTGGGTTTTATGGAATTTTATGATTTTTTTTTAATGAAAGTATAATTTTTCAGTTAAAGGATTTAGAAGATTCTCCAGGAGTCCAACACCTAAAAACGTCAAATGAATGTTTGGAAATTTTTTAAATAATTATAATTGAATATTTTCGCGAGCATAATGCTCTTTTTAATTGAGATGACTAATTTACAGTCAGTTTCTGGATATTAGAGAGTATTTATACCCAGTTTTCGTAGTTCTTGTCAGTTTTTTTAAGCTTTTTGTAGCTTTTTTAAGTTGCGAATGCTGATTAAGCAACAGAAAATGCCAGAAAAATAATAATAATCTACAGCAATGACTGACGTTTCATGTTTTTTACATTTTTTGTGTCATTTTGAGTTGATAGATGATTAATTAATGATTGATAGAGGATTGATTAATTGTATAAAATTAGACTCATTAAGTCTCTCTCTTTATAGTATTGATACGCCTGGCGTCATTGCGCGTGTTTCCAGCCTTTTCCGAGGCCATCCTGAACTCATTGTGGGGTTTAACACCTTCCTTCCGCTCGGCTACAAAATAGAAGTCCAGTCCAACGAACAAGTACATACAACTACACACAAAAATTGTTTTGAAAAATAGAAAAAAAAGAATCCCAAACTAATTTCATTGATTTTCGGATAGGATGGCATTGTTTCCTGTCAAGTTTCCGTCAGTGTCCCAGGGGGCATGAGCAGCCACACCACAACGGTGGTACACGCCCCCACAGGCGTCCATCACATCTCCCAATCAGGAGTTATCTCCGCGCCTTTGCCTGGCACGGCCCCTCCCACCATTCCGCCTCCCAATGCTCATGTAAAGAACAAAAATCAACAAAAAATCTCATTAAAATCAACAAAATCTTTAAAAATCATAAATAAATGAGAATTAATTCATTTTTCTCTCTTTTTCTTCAGGTGACCAGTGGTTCTGTCCCTCCAGCAGCTGTAGCCACGCCTGTTTTGACTATCAAGCAGCCGATAGACTCGCCAGGCGCCCAGTACGCACCAGTGGCTCCGCCCACACCTGCTCCTGTTGCTCCTCGGGACACTTCAAGTCCTGCATTGCAGTCTCCGAGTCCATCACTCCAAACCACGCCCTCTACAGGTCCTGTGACGACCATTGCGCTTCCCGTGCATTCCCCAGCGTCACTCACGCCTTCCCCAGCGTTGAGCAATTCGGCCGGCAGTCAACCGGTGGAGTTTAATCACGCCATTAATTACGTGAATAAAATCAAGGTACGATTTTTTTTATTTTATTTTTTTTATTACCAGAAAACGAGTGTAAAGAAGAGTGGTCACGTGGTAAGATGCGTTGTAAGCAGACGTGAGACTTAAAAATAATAATCCGATGGGAAGCAAAGTCACGAGTTGTAATGGGAAACTTGCCATTTTTTTTTTTTTTTTTTTTTTTTTTTTTTTTTACTGAAAAAGTTTCCTAATACAATATTTAAGACAGCGAGGGCTTTGGCTGGGGATATTTTTGATTTTGAAGAGGGTATTTCATTAAGTTTCTTGGATTTTAATGGTTTTATTTCTTTTTCTGTTGTTTAGAATCGGTTTCAAGGACAGCCAGAGATCTATAAGCAATTCTTGGAAATACTCCACACGTACCAGAAAGAGCAGCGGTCCCTGAAAGAGGGACTTTTGCCACCAGGACGCCATCTGACGGAAGCAGAAGTGTACGATCAAGTCGCCAGACTCTTCCAGAATCAAGGAGATCTGCTGCAGGAATTTGGACAGTTTTTACCTGACGCCACCAGCAGCACTTCTTCTTTAAACATTGTAAAGAAAACGCATAATTACTCTTCGTTTGAGGAATTTAAATCAATTTTTTTAAACATTTTTTTTTAATTCCTGAATTTCAAGATTTTTTTAAGTTATTTTGTTAGTTGTATCCTTCGATTTGCTCAATTTTCCTGATTTATTTTTATTTTCTAGACTTTTAATTGTTCGTTCTAATTCATTTTTATTTTTGATGCTTAATTGATCATTGATAAAATCCTTAATTTTCAAGATTTTTTTTAGTGTCTTTAGTTTATAGCATCCTTTGATTTTTTTCCAAGATTTTTTCATTTTCTAGATTTTTAAGATTTGATTTCTAGATTCATTATTAATTTTAAATTTAATTAATTTTACTGTTAATTTTTGTATTGAAAATGAAATAATATAATCTTTTTATTTATATTTAGAGCTCGATTTCTGCCAGTGGCGGGAATCATCGTTCAGCCATGGCGGATTTGACTGCCAGTCTGCCTAAAAAACCCATCCATTTGAAAGCCACGCCTCCTGCGGGCACAGGTCCGAGTCCTGTGACGTCACTAGCTCCTGCGTTGAACTCAAACCATTCGCAGAACAACACCCATCACAATTTGTCGCGTTTCGGGTTGAAAAGACCCTTAGCTGCCTCTCCAGTACCATCTTCGACGGTGCCCATGCCAAAGAAGCCTCGTTTGGCCGGATTTCCCTCCGCTTCAAGCACTTTGAGGGATGTTTCCTTGGCCGAAGCTGCCAAATACGGAACTTTGAACGAATACGCGTTTTTCGACAAAGTGCGCAAGGCGTTGCGCAGCCAAGAAGTGTATGACAACTTCCTCCGCTGTTTGGTGCTCTTTAACCAAGATATCGTGTCCCGGACCGAGCTTTTGCAACTCGTCACGCCCTTTTTGGGCAAGTTTCCCGAATTGCTCCGGTGGTTTAAGGAGTTTTTGGGCTGCAAAGAGAACGGAGGAGGATTTGGAGGCATTGGCAACTCCGAAAGAGGCGGATCCAATCATAGTGGCTCAGGAATGGGAGCCAATACCCCTGGAGGACATATAGAACCCATTCCCCATACACTTTCCAAACAAGAACGGGTCACTGGCGATTTGGCGATGGAAATTGGTAAAATTTTAGTCGTTTTTGTATTAAAAGTCGTTTTTTTCGAGGGAAAATTTATTTATTTATCATTTGTTTGTATGTTGACAGATTATACTACGTGTAAACGGCTCGGAGCGTCATATTGCGCGCTGCCCAAGTCGTATGTGCAACCAAAATGTACTGGCCGGACTCCTTTATGCAAGGAAGTACTGAACGACACGTGGGTTTCCTTCCCTTCATGGTCCGAAGACTCTACTTTCGTATCCTCGCGCAAAACGCAGTACGAGGAGTACATTTATCGATGCGAAGACGAACGCTATGAGGTAAAACGGAGTTTTTCTTTTAAAATGTCAGATTTTTCTTCAAGAATTTCAGATTTTTCTTCGGAAATTTCAAATTATGTTCCTTTGAATGAATCCCGGATTGGTTCACGAATTTGTTAAGGTGTTCTTCTATTTTGTAGATTTATTTGATAATTAATTGGATTTTTTGGGTTTTAGTTGGTATTGATTTATAACTTGGTTTAATTTAGATGGGATTAAGACCTAGCTAGTTAGTTAATTCAGGATTTATTGATGATTACCTTCGTGTTGTGGTTTGGATTTGAGGGTATTGAAGACTAATTCATATTTTTTTGCGTTTTTTTCCCCTTAGTTGGATGTAGTTTTGGAGACAAATTTGGCTACGATTCGAGTATTGGAAGGTTTGGGCAAGAAGATGGCACGGATGTCACCTGACGAACTTAACCGGTTCAGATTGGATGATTGTTTAGGAGGCACGTCTCCTACGATTCATCTCCGAGCCATTCGGAGGTAAAATACATCGAAATTAAGTCTTAAAATGGCTAAAAGCTGAGAATTTCTGAGGAATTTCGAGGAATTTTGACGTTTTTAACTAGTGTCCATTATATTGACAGGATTTACGGCGATCGAGCCAATGACATCATTGAAGGGCTAAAGAAGAATCCCTCAGTAGCGGTTCCGGTGGTTTTGAAACGCTTGAAAACGAAAGAAGAGGAATGGCGAGAAGCCCAAAAAGGCTTTAACAAGATTTGGAGAGAACAGAACGAGAAATACTACCTCAAATCGCTTGATCATCAAGGCATCAACTTTAAACAAAACGACGCCAAAGCCCTGCGCTCTAAAAGCCTCCTTAATGAGATTGAAACGCTCTTTGATGAGGTATGCGAATCTTTCGTTATTGGAAAAGTCAATTTTTTATCATTTTTTCGTTCATTTAGCGACAGGAACAGACGGATGATTCTCAGGTGACCAACACAGGGGGAGCGCATCTAATCCTGTCCTATAAAGACCGCGGAATATTGGATGATGCAGCCGAACTTCTGATTCACCATGCCAAACGCCAAGCTGGGATCCATAAAGAGGACAAAAGACGGATTAAGACATTATTACGTCACTCCTTGCCTGACATGTTCCGCCATGCTCGACAAGAATTATCAGAAGACGAAAGAGATGACGATGGTATTGAAATTTGCATTCGTTTGATTTTTTTTTTTTTTTTTGTTAACGGCGTGCGCCGTTACCGAGACAACGAGACTTGTTGCCGTATGGGGTTACATAGATAATTTTAATTAGTGGACAATTTTTAGTGAATTTTTTAGTTAATAGTCAGTTTAATTTATGAGTTAATGGTGTTTAATAATTTGTGAATGGCATTCGTTTGATAGATGAAAACCATGACGACGAAGAAGAGGAAGAGACGACAAAGGGGAAGAGATCCCATGGACCTTCCAAAAGAAACTCACCTACCAATAACCACGCCACGCCCAGTAGCGAGAATTTAGTCAACGGAGACAGTAAAGAAAAAGCCGAAGAAAAGAGTAACTCCAGCAGCCAATCTGGGGAAGAAAAGAGCAACAAAGAACGGTGGAAAGGAGGAGGGGAAGACCATCCCCCTGATAGAAAAACTTACGATGACTCTTGCTCCGTAAGTATCTTTTATCTTAAAACTCGTTTAGCTTTTATTTGCCATCCAATTCTAAGTATTTTCTCTGAATTCTATTCCGAAAAATTCGTACAAATTTCCCAAAATTTTGGTAAAATTTGAAGAAAATTTGACAAAATTTCGACAAGAATTTTGACAAATTTCCGACAAACTTTGGGGAAAGAAATTGAAAATTTAAAAAAAAAATCTGAAAAAATATATTGAAATTTTTTTCGAAAAATTCTGGAAAATATTGAAATTTTGTAAAAACAAATCATGTAAAATTTTCGCCATTTTTTTTTTAAATATTGAAAAAATGTTTTAAAAAATAGGTTAAAAATTATTTTTTAGCGTTCTTCGCCCGAAAAGAAAAGTATTGAACCAGAATCTTCAAGTCATGAAATCCAATGTATACTGAAAGAGTTATCGTTCTAATTATCGCGTTATGATTACAATAGTCGGTTTTATTGAGGTGATTCAGAGCAGATTTGGTGCATTTCCGTCGTTTTTGACGAAATTTTGCGTTTTTTATCGTTTTTCGGGGATATTTTGGCGAGATAGACTAATTTTTTGTTATTTATAGGACGAGTATTACACTCTTTTTTACGGGAACAATCACTGGTACGTTTTCCTGCGTCTACACCAAATCCTATGCGAGCGTTTGGCTAAGATGTACGATCGAGCGGTGATTTTGGCTGCCGAAGAACGCAAAGTCCCTAATCCGCCTTCCTCTTCCTTCCGGTCGCGTCCTTCACCGCCTGGATCGGCCTCTTCCTCTTCAGGAACCACCCCCGCCGCTCCGACTTCCTCCAACCAAGGTAAATCCGCCGCGGAAGCGTTAAGACTCAAACAATCCCACGATATTGACGTGGAAGACTATTACCCGGCCTTTTTGGACATGGTGAAGAACGTCTTGGACGGCCATATGGAGTCATCAGCCTTTGAAGACACGCTTAGAGAACTGTTTGGCATCCACGCGTACCTGGCGTTTACATTGGACAAAGTGGTGATCAACGCGGTGCGACAGTTGCAGCATTTGGTCAGCGAAGAAGTGTCTTTGGCTTGTAACGAGCTTTGGCTCGCGGAAAGTAAGAAAGGAGGCGGAGGCGGGTACCTGAATGGGGCGGGGCAATGCCAAGCGGCGGAAATCGCGTACCAAAGGAAGGCGGAGCAAGTGGTAGCGGACGAAAACATGTTCAAGATCATGGTCTTCAAAGAAGACTGCCGGATCACGATTCAGCTTATGGATACGGAAAACGGTGACGCGGAGAACCCGAACGAGCTCCAGAAATGGTCGTCGTACGTCGAGGATTACGCCGAAGGAGGGGACAATAGTAACGGAGGGACGAGCCGAGTGGGAGGGAGTAAAACGAGGGGGTTGTCTGGAGAAGATCCCGAGGATCCGGAAGATTGCGAAAAGGCGGTCTCCAGGGCGGCGGATTTGCTGCGGATGGGGAGGAAACCCTTGATGTTACGGCGGAGTTTGAGGTCCTGGCGAAAACGAGGACGGGAAGAGAACAATGAAGGCAGTGAAGAAGAGGGGCGGGGCGAAGACAAAAATGACCCTAATAGGTAAGGAACCTTATTTTCATGCTTATTTAATTTGAAAGAAACATTGAATCTAGATGAAATGAGTTTAGTGATATTAAGGAATTGAAACTATTTTATTTACTTAATTTTTATTTAAAATAAGTATCAAGTGGAGTTCAAGTGAAACAATCGATTAAAAAAGATAAGTAAGTTGGTAGAAAGGATCGAGAAACTTTGCTGGCAGTTAGCTGTCAATTTTATTTCTTACTTTCCTACGCAAGGCTATAGCAAAACAATAACAAACAACAGCGCCATCTTGAATTGTTCCCGGCAATAAGCTTAGGTATACGGGAGCCTTAAACAGTTTAATTTTGATTTAAAAGATGTTTAAAGCGGAGTTTGGTCGAAAGAATCGACAAAAAAGGCGTAAGTAAGTCGAAAGTGGTAGAAAGGATCGAGAAACTTTGCTGGCAGTTAGCTGTTAATTTTATTTCTTACTTTCCTACGCAAGGCTTTAGCAAAACAATAACAAACAGCAGCGCCATCTTGAATTGTTCCCGGCAATAAGCTTGGGTATACGGGAGCCTTAAACAGTATCTTTGATTTGAAAGAAGTTTAAAGCGGAATTTAGGTGAACGAATCGGTTAAAAAAGAGATAAGGAAGTAAATCGAAAGTGGTAGAAAGGATCGAGAAAATCCAAGAAGACCGTGACAAATTAAGTGAGAATAAGGATAGAATCAAGAAACATTTGACAAAGACTAATTGAGGATTATTATATTGATTTTATCGTAACATGACTCAGTAGAATCATGTGGAAATCAATTCAGGAGACCCAATTAGCGAATTAATTCTCTTTGAGGAATAACTTGTCAGGATTTCTATACATAAAGAAAGTCTAGACTTGTGTTCTAACTGAAATCTCATCAAATCAGAAAATTAATTCCCAAGATTATATTCGATTAATCAGTCATATATCACAATTATTGTTTACAGATTCATAAATTAAATTAAACTATTCCTGTGCACCTTAGCAAAGCACTATGTTAAACAAGTTTTCTTTTATTGCTGGGAAGATTAACTTTAATTCGCAAAGTATTACTAGTTAAGGCTCCCTTAAGGCATACCCTAGCTAATTGATGTGAACAGTCATAGATGGCACTGATGTGTGTTATTGTTTTGTTTCCCATGCTAACCGCCTATACGGGAGCCTTAACTATGAACTAGATACTTGTTGTTGATGATATTGAACTCGAACTTAAGATACACTTAATACTAATTTGAGGTAAATGTGAATGCTACTTTGATTTGAGAAACATTGTTAATATTTTTTTTTTATTTTTTAAAGTGAATTGGTGGGGTTTGATAGCACACAGTGCCGTTTCAATCTGCAGTCGTACAAAATGGTGTTTGTGGTAAACTCTGAGAGCGTTTTGTACCGGCGGCACGCGCTGAGTCGAGCGCGTACTTCGCGTAAAGTAGTGAGTCAGCGGAACCATGCGCGGTTTGCCAAGTGGCACACAAACTGGGCTTCTCAACACGTGAGTGCGGAGGCGCAAGCGCAATGCACGGAGTGGCTCCTGGGCCGCGGAGAGCATGTAGTGCCCAATCGAACGGAGGCGGTCCCTTGGACGGACATGGATCAACCGCCTTTCGTGCCTTATACGCGTTACAAAGTGACGCGCTTAGCCACGCCTTCGCAAACCAGTGCAACAGTGCCCATGGAAACATCCTAACCCCACTTTTTTAACTTACGCGAGAACCAGAACCAGATATCTTTCCATAAAGTGGACAACAAACAAAGAACCTACAAACGGAAAGGGATCGGATGATTCGCAGTACAAAAACTGAAACACGTAACTCTCAAAAACTGGGTTTCAAATAAAAAAAGGAGACAATCCTGTTTTTGTTGAATGAGTAGGCGTGGTTTTGTGGGAGGGATCTCAAGCAAACGAGAAATACCATGCAGACAACTTGAGAACGGTGAAATAATATTTTACCAATTTTCCTGGCCTTTTTTCAATGTTTTTGTTATTTAGTGAAGAAAGGATTTTCCCCCAACATGTTTTTTTTTTTAAGAATTTTTAATCGTCTTCAATACCACAAGAAAGTATATGCAGCTCCTGGCATTGTTGTACTTAGAATTTAGCCTCTTCTGGATGAAAAATTTTGGATGCCTCGACCCCCTTTTTTGTTACCTGGCCCATCCCCGAATTATTGTTTTGGGTTCTTTTCCTTTTTTTTGTGTTTGATTATTATTATTATTTTTAATGGTTTGTACAGGCATTCCATATGTGGGCCAGAACACTGAAAAAGGACTGCATGGCAAAGCCAAAAACAATCTCAACCTTTGCAGAAGAGAGAGAACGTGTTGGGAGAAAGAAAGGGCGGGCAGAATCAGAAACCTCGCTCCTTTTCTTGACCCATTCTTACCCAAAAGTTTGTTGGGTTGGAAAAAAATACACGCAATTTCGTAAAAGCCCTGAGAGGCACAAACCGAATAAAAGGACTAATGTATTGATTTTTTTTCCCTTAAAGAGTCAAAATTTCCCGGCCCGAGGCCGTTATTAGGATGGTGTGTTCGAATTGGGCGGAGCGACCGCCATCTAACGTTACTGCTGTCCAATTGTCGTTCAAGATCATCAGTTTGGGACTCCCTTGACATAGTGCGGGTTCTATGGTAAAGGACATGCCTGGTTTCATTTGCCCAGGAAAGCGATTGTCTGTCGAAGAAATCGGGGTTATTTTTCATTCGGTTTTGAAAAGAGTTGACATTTTTTGCTTACAGAAATGGAAAATGTCCGGTGGACCGTGGAAATAACTGCCTATGCCATGACCGGAGAAGTCCGGGACGACACTACATCCGTTCTTGCGAGCGATCGAATCGATTTTCTTGCCTATAAATTGAAACGGACAATAGAATACATTTACAAACCAAAATGTAAAGAAAAGTACACAAGGAAACGAAATACGACTACATTATACAGATACTGTATATACGACTACAAAAAATCTCGGTAAAAAAACAAACTACACATGCGAAAGTAAACTATATAAACATTACATAAACAACATCACAATTCAGTAGAAACATGCAAAGAAAATATACACAAATGCAGACAACAATGAAATTAAAGTTAGATGGAAATATATCAAGTAGACTTAAAATTATACAAGATTTACGTTGGAATTCTTACCGATCTCATTAAAGTATTGGCCAGGTTTGCAAAGTTGAATTGCTTCGTTTAGGCATTTCTGAGTGACTTCCATCAAATGAAGGCCCTTTTCTTCCACTTGGCCTATAGGGAAGGTCTTAGAGCAATCCCCGTGGTAGCCGTTGTAATATACCTAGTAGAAGTGAATATTTTTAGTAAATGTATATGTTTTCTGGAAGGAGAGTGTAAAAGAAAAGTTTGTTGCTTACAGTAATGTCCACATTTATGATGTCGCCGTTTTCTAAAGGGCGATTATCTGGGATTCCGTGGCAAATAACATTGTTAACTGAGGTACAGATGGATTTGGGAAAGCCTTTGTAATGAAGAGGAGAAGGGTACGCTCCAGATTGGATAATTTTGTCATGGATAATGTCATCGAGCTCTTCTGGCGTCAATCCAGGTTTTAACTGTTGACCAGCAAAGTTTAGAACGTCCCTAGCGAGCTGACAAGCAGATTTCAAGCCAGAAATCTGCTCTGGGGTTTTAATTTCTATCTGTTTAGCCGGTATTGGTGGAGGGGTGGTGGCGTTGTAAGGTGGTAAAGAGATGTGGCTAGGGACTAGACGAGCTTTCGTTGATACTTCAGCTGGTATTACTCGCTCGTATTGGCCGAAATCTTGTGGTTTACTATTCCTAATAAGAAATAATGTTTAATCATTTGTAAATAAACAAAGAATCGGATTCACTTGTCTGGGAAAAGAAATTGTCTCCATCGAGATCTGTCAATTGTAGTACTGCATATTGACCTTACGCAGATACTGGATTTGCTGTGCAGAAATAACTTCCGAAGTACTGGAAGTTCCATTGGGTCGTTTTGGGATGGCGCCAAAAAGGTAAATAAACAAATTCTTTCGGTGTTGTCAAATTTCTACACTAAAATCTACTGCTTCTTGTTCTTTTAAATGTATTTTAATTTTAAGTCTCAAAACATGAAACTTCTATCGTTTCAGACTTACGCAGCTGATCGTTAACTTATTTCTTTACAGTTTGAAATTTCCCTTTAAGTAAATTAATACGTAAATCTTTAAATAAATGTGTTAACGTGTTAACCTGAGAAAAGCAAAGATCGATTTTCTGACAAACTGAACACGTGTTTGTTTTAATTAAAGCAAAATACCTATTTATTTCTTCTCAAAAACATAATTTTTCTACAATTTATGAATTATCCCATCATCCCTCAATTCATGCAACTTGTCTATTTTCTGCCACCATTCAACCAACTTATACTTCAAAATGAGTTCAAACCACGGCGTCAAAAGTACGTTTTCGTGTTCCATTTCCTCCACAAACTGATTTAAATTCTCCAAAGGTACATAACGTACATCCATTATTTCATTCGCGTTCGGTTTTAAAGCTACATCTTTTTGGACGAATAAAATGTAATCGATTTCATGTTCTCCCCATTTATCCCCAGAAGGCGCTTGATAATGAATCCGCGTGATGAGGCGGAAATCTTCCAGTTGGACGTCTTCAATTCCAAGCTCCTCCTTCAACCGACGTTTCGCGGCCTGGCGGATCCCTAAAGCGTCTTGCTGTTCGGTTTCTGCGGGTACGAATAGTGGGTGGCTGCAACACGTATTCGTGTAACGACCCGGGAAGGTGATCTTGGCTAAAGAACGTCTTTGTAACAAGAGCTCACGTGCAGAGTTGAATAGAAAGACGCTAAAGGCACGGTGCAAAGGGCAAGTCTGGCTTTTGGGATCCCATGTATGGCAAGCTTCTTTGCTGGCGGACCCTAAATCTCGATCTTGGTTGTCTACTAAAATGCAAGGTTCAGCCAAAAGTGAAGCCTGGATTGGATCCATTGTTGCAGAAAAATTCCGTATAAAAGGACGAATGAAAGACAATGGGTTTAATGGTTGTAAAAATCCAAACTTGTTGAGATAGCACATGTCCTTGTTGAGATAGCACTTGGTGAGGTAACAACCAAACAACACCTGGTATGGAGTAAGTACTGAGCAAGACACTACTGCGAAAGTTTTGAAGCCTGTTTCGAAACTAGTGCCATCTGTTTTCAGCCCCGAACTAATAGTTCGGCGTAGTGCGACAAATAGTGCGACGTTTGAATGCTTGGTAATTGTTCGCATCATAAACAATCTTTGAATTGTGTATTTGTTATGGAAATAAAGAATTGCTTTGAGGTTGAAGATTGAGAATTATTTTGTATGTGTGAGATTTTAATAAAAACAGTTTAAAGCAAACATATGGCCTTGTAGTTATTTTGAATGATCTTGACTCGTAAACCGAAATTAAATAATGATTTTTATTACACTTTAGACCAATACAATATAATAATGCAAACTTTTAGCAATACAAGGTACGGTTTTAGAAATCCAATAAAACATGGATGGTACCCACATGTATACACAGCTTTGTCCATTCATTGTATTTATAGAAGTTTCAACGCCCTACTCATATAATTGCATGACCGAGTGGTCAAGGCGCAAGTCTTGCGATCGGAAGGTAGCAGGTTCGAGACCCAGTCAAGGCATTTTATTTCGTGAAAAAAACGAAATATTAAATGGCTCCATTTCTCTGTACCTTGTGCATTCCCGGCAAGGTTCCTATACCCATATTCGATATTGTGAGGCTTCGGTATCACGAGCTCGAATATCTGGGAAAGGAAACCGAGCAGGGAGTTGGGAACAGGGGAAGGGGCGAGGCTCTCAATTTTTGACGATTTTTGAAGGGGACCCCCTTGATACAACATTATTCCTTATGGAGAAAAGCCCTGAAAAAGCTTTCCTGGCTCGAAAAGAAGCCACGCCCACTTTTTGGCCGAATCCACCAATAGGATTAGTTCTTTTTGCATAGGCCCCACCCTTTTTAGCGGATTTTTTGAAAAATCACGCTAAATTCGGGGAAAATTCCCGAATTTGTGCTTTTATTTCCGAAATTACAAATCGCTGTAAAACTACTGTATTCGTCATTTCTGTAGAGGCTTCTGAAAGTTTTCAATCCAGTGCTAGATTTTTCGGCGTCACTTTCGGCGATTCGCCCTTGACACCCTCACTCAGTGTACTGAACTTTTATACAGGGCAAAAAGTCAGTGCACTCTATTTATTTACGGTATAGCTACACCCCTCACTGCATTACGAACCAAAAATAAGCAAATCTGAATTAAGTTGCGGTAAAATACCCCGACAAATCGTTATCCAGAATGGCAAGTATATAAACTCTGATAAAATTCATGAAGTACGGGAAACGTGTAATTGTACCTCTGATAGACCGAAAATGACTCCAGTCAAGTCCACTTTTAAAAGACCGAAGATTCTCCTTTCACAATAATAGGTTTGGTTATCACGTTAAAAATATACTCTTTAGTGATATAAAAAGGAAACACAGATAGCTACAAAGAAGAGACCAGTACTGTACGATGAACTTGAAGCAGAACCCTTCCCATCCTTTACAATTTCTTTCTTGGCATCCGTAAGCGCAACAGTAGTAGGATCTAAGCCAGAAGAGGTAATAGCACCTTTTTTACAGGAAGAACCGTCTAGACAAACAATATACAATGAAAAGAGTTCCAAACTAAAAAAAAAAAAGTAACAAAAGGAAATTTACCCGCTACCCAACCAACCGTTTCGCCACTCTTGCGATTCTCTTCCTGCAACCAGAGTTCCAATGGACGGAAATATTCGCGAATAGCCGAAGCATCCAAGTTAGGCTGATCCGTAATCGCTTCCATGGCCTCTTCCCATGGTCTGGAGGAACCCATCTTGAGCATTTTCCTACGTATTCGAAAAATTAATATTAAAAAAACGAAAAATTCGAAACTTTTTAGTCAACATACGCTAATTTCTCGCCGGCAGCTTTGCTCTTGTAAATGTCGCATCGGTGAAGCGGTTTGGTAGGATCAGTAGGATCGTATTGATTCGCCGCTAAGCACAATGCCTTGTGAAACTGGAATTGATACACGGTACTCAGGTAGTACCTAAAGAGAAAAGATTTCACTTTCCAAATGATGATTCTTCTAAAACGTTCTTGGTTTACCTAAGGTATTCCACGTTGCCCGCAATGTGATATTTCGCAGCAGGATCAAAGTGTTCTTCAGAGCGTAGAACAGGGCTTTTTACGCCTTGGTAGTTTTCTCTGTATAGAAACAAAAGCATATTACAAATACAAAAATACCAAGAACAAAAAGAAATAAAAATAGAAATACAAAGAAAAACACATAAAATACAAATACAAACTACAAAGAAAGTTTTTCTATAGGAAACAAACCTCAGTTTCCACCAGTGACAATTCCACTCCTCAGTAGAGACATTGCCAGCGAAAACATCCCAACGCCAGAGATCCATCAAGTACGCAAATGGCATAAACGCGATCTTTTCCAAGGACATTGAGTACAGGAAGTTGATATCATTCTCATTGTCTTCTACTAACTCGGTCAATAAGCCAATTTCTTTCAAATGCTTGGGCGTGGCCACTGACAACGCTAACGTGTCACCGACAGCCTCATGGAAACCTGTTGGTACCAAAAAAGCTATTATTTAAGGCACTCGCAAAACAAAAGTAAACTTTTATATAACTTGTTTCCCAGATTTACTCTTAAATTCTTAAAAACTCAAAAAAATAAGCGAGCAATTCACAAAAATTAATGGCCAAATGTTCTCAAATTCCAAGAAATAAACTAGAGGTCATTACAATTGTACAGCGAGAGTTCAGGCCTGCAAACGTTATAATTAAACGAGCAGGAAGATCGTTCGCTCTAGATTCAATTTAAGCACAAGTTGAGTCCAGTTACACAATGTGAAACTGTCCAATTCAGAACTCCATGCTAGTCAGTGTTCCTGATCGGAACTTTCAGTACCGATGAAAGTTCCGATCAAAGATCAGTTCAGATTTTAAGGGAAGTTATACCTGGATTAGCGCCTTCGCGGTAAGGCTTGGGTTGATGTGCGTACTGTTGGTAATACTGGATGTGGCCCATTTCGTGATGAGCAGTAATGAGGTCTTCCATCGTCACAACGGTGCACTGTTTAATCCTAAGAAGAAAAAAACATGGAAATGGAAATTTTAGAACACAAGGAACAGAGAGTTAGTCAGTCGCAGATAGACTTTCTATTTAGTATGAAAAAGAAGGAAATGTACCTGAAATCCGGGGGATTGCAGAAATCCCAAGCTGACGCGTGACATACCATTTCTCTATTGGGTATCTTTTCCAGCACGGAATTTTGCCAAAAAGCATCAGTCATGGGTAAAAGACCCAATGAGGTGAAAAACTCTTCCGACTTTTTGAACATTTTCAAAGGCGTGTAACCCTAATTGAACAATGAGATATAAATCATTCGAATTTCTATAACTAATTACAATTATTATCCTAATTACAACTATAAAAATTAACCGATTTTTCTGAAATTTTAACAATTAATCCAATAGATAAACAAGTTTAATATAAACGTAAACAAATATAATATAAGTATAAACACAAACAAGCATGCATAAACAAAACCAACCATTAAATAAACATAAATAAGCTCAAGTAACACAAATATAATAACGTTTTGTCACGCTGAACTGAATGGAACGTAAGAATAGAAAAAAACATTAATAGAAATAAAGATTCATACTTGCTCGTTCATTGTCTTCGATACATCAACGGCTTGTTTGCCCTTGAACGGTACGGTATCAGGCCCCAAGTTGTTCCATTGCTGCGCCCACATGTTTCCTAGAAAACCCCCCAAAAATATACATTTTGAAAAAAAGAAATACGGAAAATTTACGAATTTTAAGTAGGAGTACATGAAAGACATTTTTCTTGCGAATTTTACGCAAGAAAAAGGAAAACCTTTACCTAGCAAATGTGCAGGAATGGGCGCATTGCGGGGAATTTTGTCTTCGCCATAAAGGTTACGCAATTTGCTTCGCATGTAAGCATGGAGTTGCTCATAAAACGGTTTCATTTGCTGCCAAACATGCTCTACCTGGTCGCGGAAATTCTTCGTCTCATAAATGCTGAGCCAATAGTCGCCCGTATCCGTGAAGTCTGAAATGATGTAACCATAATTTACACGTTCTTGGCCATATCTCAACTCAAATTTTAAAAATACAATGAGAATCCAAAGTGCGTTTCAATTCTAACGTTTTAAAAAGACAAAACGAAACTTACTGTTGAGGCGATAAGCTTTGTTGCTCAAGTCAATAAACTCTTTGTAAGTTTCGCGTACCGCTTTACCGCTCTTGTCGTGCCATTCGGTCCACACGTGCTCGAGTTCATCGTAACTCCGACTACTGCGCATGATCTCCCTGATTTCTATAAACAAAACAAGAAAAACGAAATAAATACACGAAAAATCATAAATGGAAGCGATTAAAGCGTTTTCCTCCAAACCATGTTCTGTATTGAGGAATACTTCGAAATTGAACGCAGAAATTGTTACCTGGCTCCAAGTTAAGGTCGCATTTGAATCTATCCTTATGTGCACAAATCTTGGTGGTACTGTAGTGCTTCTCCATGGTATTACTCAACTCGTTTAACTAGGAAAATAAATAAAAAAATTATAAAAATTACAATAATATAAATTGAAGCTTTTGATTTCAAATTGAAATCAACAAAACTTGTCGTTTACTTTTTTGAATTCCTCATCAGAAAGAATGGCAGTTCCCAAGACGGACAAGGATTTGAATTGGCGCTTTACATCCGGATCTTGAAAAGCGTGCCAATTGAAGGAGGTCACGTTTTTCCATACTTCTTTATCGAATTTGGAAGCCCGTACTCTTGCTTCCATCTACAACAACGAAACCCGAATTAGACCAAAGCCATAAACAAGCTTTTGCAAGAAAAGTTTGGCAAAATGCTCTAAACGTCTAACAACAGATGTATTCGGAAAACCCACGATTTCAATGGTAATGACGAAATCAAATGAATGTTTTCCTTATTCTTATGCGCAACAGGCTTCGAACACCTTAACAAGCTGTCGAAATACCCCGAACAATTAATATTCTTAGTAAATGTATGGCATGCCAGAGGGTCTGGACCATTTTACATTCCAACAACGTACACCTGTCAGGTGCTACACGATCATAATAGGGCTGCTCTTGCTCTAGTTTCCAGACTTACGGACGAACAGGTAGGTGAATGGCTAATAATGTTCCCTTTTGTAACGTTCTTTTTTCAAATTAAGGTGAAACATGGAAATTTTTTTATGAGAAAAACGTTTTTAGGTCACTAGGACTAGGTAAGAGATAGTTCTGCCTGATAATAGTTTATGTTGTGTCAGACTTGAAAATTCAGTTTTGTTAAATGAAGCAAATGATTAAAACTCGTTATGAGGGTCTGGAGCTCCATAGGTGAAGAATGATAGTTGAAAAGGGAACCAGAACAGGGTTAGGGCGTTTTACCTGAAGGCGTTCGTTTTCGGGATTCAAATCGGTGGCATAATTCCATTCCGCAACAACGCTTTGGAAACACTGTTGCGAGGCTTCGACTGTCAAAGTTTGAAGATATTGGCGAGCATTTTCCTCGGCTGACAAACCAGATTGAAGTTGTCCACTCCTGTATATATAAAAAAAATAGAAATTGAAGACAACAGAGAAATTTGGGTGCACCGCATACTAATACTTTATTATTTAATATTAAAGGCCACAAATAATAAAGCTTATCTTAAAAGTAACATAGAGCAAAGAATACAGTTCCTAGTAAGAGTTTTCGCTTTGTCATGCGACAAATAATAATTAAGCTATTAAAGAAAGAAATTAGGAAACTTGCTCACGTGGCTTTCTGGTGTCAGTATTCATGGCACCCAAGAGCTTTATTTACTGTTTAAAGCACGGAAATCTTAAAAACATCAACAGCAAACACACGGCAAACATACAAGGACCGACGAAGCCATGACTTGACATAAAATGTGACGTCAGAGCATCATAAAACTTGGGATGCCTATAGCTAATGAACCGCAAATCAAACAAATATGGAACGGTTCGAAGTTCACGGTTCTCTTAAAACATTAAGACGTGGCTTAAATCTTAAATTAGGATACGGTCTAAATGAACTACGGAAGTCCGATGAATTATTAAACGAGAGCTTTGGTACGCGAGCTGAATTTTATGGCGGAACACAATTTCTTAAATGAGGAAATAAAATTATAAATGTGTTGCTGTAATTATGAAATATCGGATTATTTGGTCTACTTCCAATACCTATTAAATTAATAGTACGAAAGAAGGAGCTATGTAGAGTATATTTGCAATTAATTATGGATTTAATTAAATTTGAAAGTTCCTTTTCTAATCAATCGAAAGATTATGAAGTAATACTAAAAGAGTTATTAAGACTTTTCCGTATTTTACATAGTAAGTGTCTGAAAAGAAAGGGAAATACAGGGAAGCTGTTAGTAATCGGTTAAAGAAGCGGATACGCAACATTTCACCAAATCTTGAACTTGAAACCTTTATAGTTGTTAGTGCTCCATATAACTGGAGCTGAAATTAAACTTAAGCTGACGAGATTTTATGGGAGGATGTGAAATTGTGTTAATGAAAAGATGCTATGTTATCCGTGTGAAAATCATGAACTTGCCTGCCAACAGGATGCGGTTCTTCAATGTTGTGTACGAACTCAACATTAAAATTGTCGGGTCGAGGTGAAAGGTTCAACGTATCGTGCAGAACCTCGTCCGCTTTCTCCGGGTTGTGTTCAGTTTGTTGGGCTCGACCCCATACACAGGTCACAAGTAAGAACGTTGACAGCCCTACAAATTTCATTATCTCTTATGATTCCCCTACTTTCCGAACTGCACTTAATAAGTTCGAAGTCTTTCCTTTCACAAACAAAAGCTAAAAGAAATCCGCAAACGGTTTGCTTGCTGGTCACTGAAATTAAAAGCTTGGGCACGAAGAAGATGTGTCCCGAATGAAATTTGAACTAGGACTGCAGGCTTTCAACTTCCAAGTCCTCATGTGGATAAAACTTTCATCCGAAAGCCGAGTTTCAAGGTATACACTTTTTCTATCAAATTCGCTCCAAGCGTTTTTCTTTTTCTTGGTATCAGAAGTAAGAAGAGAAAAACGGCCAGGGCGATGGCCCCCTGACGCCTAAAACGGGTTTTCTTGGACCCCTTTACGAAGAAAGTACTAGGTACTAGCCTTTACTATCCCTTTCCCTTATTGACCTCGTATGTATCAAAATTGGCTTGTCGCAGAGGCTTAAAACCCTAATTGCTTTCCCTTGGTGAGTAATTCTTGCAACAAAGATCTCCTAGCGAATTATATTGTTTAATTACAAAGCCGATTACAATTAGGTTCGCTTACATAATTATGACCAATGAATCATTAAATTATCAATCCTGGGAATACTACGAATTTGAAAGAGGTTCATCTACCATCTAGTGAAACAAATTGAAGCTGGAAATTGATCAAGAACTTCATTCGCGCCAAACCGGGTCAAAGCGCTGTGTTCCATTTTAGCTAGCGTGTTTTTGTGTTGTCGGCAGAATGTCAAGTAAGAGAAATTAGATATAAATTATAACGCGTTACTTAGAAGTAACTAAACCGATTGTTACTAGTTTTAAACGGAAAGAAAGCAGCGGAAGACTATTCTGTTGATAGTAATGAAGCTTTGGAACTAAAACTGGGTAAAAATGCGTTAAAAACTTACAAAAATTCCTAATCTTACCCCCTTTAATTACATTCCTAATCAAAACGTTCTGTTCTATTTAACTTTAAACAACAAGAACATAAGAAATGACTAAAGCAAAAGAAACGTGGGAATTAGTGCTAATTTATTCCTTTTTTAGTGCGAAAAGCAGCAGATGTTGAAGATGCTTCTATGTCGTTTAAAACAGAGATGTCTCATCAAGTGTTTGGGGAGAATGAGAGCATTTTTGGGTACAAGAACCTTAAAATCCAGCTCTATTACACTGCTGGGAGTTTGAATACCTACTTGGGCATGAAATATTCAGCCAAAATTGACCCAAAGCGCTTTGGCGGATTAGAAGTACGAAAAATTTACCGAATTGCGGTTGTAAACAATGAAAAAATGCTCTTAATGATTCCAATTAGGCTGATGAAGTACTAGCGCCCATTGCAGAGAAGCTACAACCAGGATTTCACACAAATTTAGACGAATTTATCAAGTCGATAGACCACGAACGCTCCTTCAAACCTTTTGGCCAGCTCCAACATGCGTTTTCTGTGACGTCAGAAGGAGGAATTGACCGGCGTTTTGAACTTTATCACTGCGAAATCGCAGACAAAGGGTTCCTCAGCTTCCATGAGCGTTTGCAAACGTTTCTGCTCTGGTATGTGGACGCAGCTTCGTTTATCGACGTTGATGATGATAAATGGTGCTTCTTTCTTGTGTAAGTGTGCTCTTTTATCAATTATTAGGTCTTTCATGGATGTGTTAAGCTTCAGTGAAACTATTTAGCGTTTAACGTACTTATGTAAGCTGGTAATGAACTAATTAAGGTTATATAGTGAAGTAATTTTAACTTTTAATCGTTAAAAGGTTTGAGAAATACGTCATGGATGGAGAAACCCGCTACGCTGTGTGTGGCTATGGCACCCTTTATCGCTATTACGCGTACCCAAACCGAATCAGACCAAGAATCAGCCAATTTTTGATTCTGCCGCCTTTCCAGCGAATGGGATTGGGAGTGGAACTGTTAGAGACCATGTACAGACACTTCCAGGCTGATCCAAATGTTTTAGACATCACTGGTGAGTTTATATCCTTCTCCTCAACAAATGACAATAAAATCCCAATAATTAGTTACTTTTTTTGTTTGATTCTTAGTTGAAGATCCTTCGGAACAGTTTGTGAGACTTAGAGACTTCGTGGATTGCAAAGCTTGCTTGAAATTGAGCAGTTTCCAAAACGACCAATTACGGAAAGGTTTTCGTCAAGACATGGTCCAAGAAGCTCAAACTAAACTTAAACTCAACAAAGTGAAACGCCATTATTTACTCCTTAAAACAAGCAGAAAGTTCAAGTTTTTTGTTGTTAATAGAAACAAACCAGACGAGTTTTTGAGATTCTCCGCATGAAAGCGACCAATACTGGCGACGCTGAAGACTACAAACAGTACCGTCTCATCGTGAAAAAGCGACTAAACATTCCGTATCAAAAGGAGCAGAATGATTTGGCCAAACTACACAAAGCTTTGAATGCCGACGAACTGAAAGCGGCCATTTCCATGTCCACCAAAGAAGTGCACATCATGGAATTAGACAAACTCTACCGCGAGTTAGAGGAAGAATATCGCAAAATCGTAGAGCGATTAGCGACGGCTAATTTAAATTAAGATTAAATAAAATCCAGGGTGCCCTAAGTTATGTATGTGTAACTATTACAATGTTTTGGAAGGAAAATACGAACCTCTTCCGACTTTTAAGTTTCTATAACCTTACATTTTGCATTACTAAGTCAAAATCACTAAAAATCAGATCAGGAAGGAAAGTTGACTGCTAATTTGAAGTAAAATGAAGATCAATCAGTAAACTTGTGAAGTACGTTCTTGGCACTATTAGATTGGTCTGCATGGAAAACTAAGGCCTTTAGACGTTTGATGACTTGAAGTTCACTTAACTCTTGTGTGATTCCTAAACTATTCTTTTAAGCAACTATAAATCAAAGATTAATAGAAGGTCTAGAAATACCCAGTCACGAATGATGTATTTTAGGTCTTTACACTTGAAAAACTTGTTACATGTCGTGTTCTCCAAATCATCACCAGTGTCTGGGCAGGAAAACACCCTTTTCAATCCCCTCTTTAATGTTGTTTCCTCCTGAAGCTGCAACCTATTCGATCCAAATTTGAGATTTATTTGAAAACATCCTTAAAAAGATTTGCTTAAGATGCTAATTACCTTCAGTCAAACGTGCTCGTCCACCAGTAGGTTGGCAAAGAACTGCCGAGCAACCAGCGCATACGACAACAGTCTGAGCATGGCTAAACACGGTAGTAATCTTGTAGCAACCTAAGCCAAGACAGAAAGAATCATTAGAGCTATTATATACCTTCTTTAAGTAACTTTAAGCAAGCCGTACCTGGGCATTTTACATCCATAAAGTAGGAGTTGGGATGTTGAACCAATCGCTTCAATTTGTGGCGACGACGCTCTTCTTCTGGAGTAGGGTGCAATAAATCGCGAGCCAACTAGAATTCAAATTAAGAACATTATTAATTAATACAATCATATCTTATCTCTAAAGAATGCATGCACAGACATGTTTGGTCTGTATCGTATGATAAACACGTCTCGGAAGCATGCAACTTTAGGGCATTTGAAGGCATTTTATTGAGCCGGCTTGGACTTAAACTTATTATGAAATAGTAATATATTTGGATATTTAGAAGAGTGATCAAGCTCAGTATGAAAGTAATCCTTACGGGCATTTTTTCGGTTGTTTATGCGTGAAAAACTTGATACTCTTCACCACACAAGTTACTGAACGTGAGTGTACACAAGAAAGGGCTGGGGAAAGAGCCGGAAACCACCGCCATCAAAGTAGAGCTGGAGGTCTTGCATTAAGCCAGCAAATATGTTGCAAGCATGAATTGCGACATGGAATGAAATAAGAATAAAATCTATAGTTCATTCTTGTAATATTTATAGTTTATTTTAAAGTAGCTTAGCGTTTATTTCAGTTGTTTAGGATGTGTCTGGGAATGTTTTTCAGGCACGTGAGGGAATTAATTTGACTGATGTGGTACCATGCAAGCTGTTTTGATTTTCAGCGCGGGAAATACAACGGCTTTTTACAGCCGTTCGATGTACTTATGATTTAAAGCGTTTAATCTACCTTCTTGAAGCGAGTTAAGCAGAATTCACCTAGCTAGAATGTCAATATATTAATTAGTTGCGTAAGCACTTATTTGTTTCAGATTTTGACTAAAAATACACAAAATTTGGAAAATTATTAAAATGCGGCAATTTACGAAACTTTGGAAGGATACGAAATCCTTCAATGATACGAAAAACACAAAAAATATTACTTACTCAGTACTGAATTACTTACTCAATACTTACCCTTATCTGCTTGAACAATTCGAAAAATGTATGACCTATTTACTAATAGCAATATACGATAAAACTTACAAATTAATAAAAAACGCTGTCAATTTTCCGCAGAAATGACAGTAAGCTAGTAGTCGTTTACAAATTTAATCAAAGTTAAAACGCTTAACCTTGAATTTGTACAAAGCTGATATCAATTAATAAGCTCGCTAAAAATCTTTCATAATTCTGACCGGGAAAGTTTTCTATGGCAAAGTAGTTTTCGTAGGCTTGCCCTAGTTCCATCATATTTACGTCCCAAAAACATGGTTTAAATCACAAGTCGGCTTTGTTTGTACAACACTTGTTACGTTGTTAGGCCCGGCTCGATTCCGGCCCCTCCGGCCTTAAAACTAATTACACGCACGACGGAGGACTCTTAATCTTTATTATATTTTTTTTAGTAAAAGAGGAAGAAAAAAATTAAGAGTTGTATTCTACGTCAATGAGCTGGTTCTCAGCTTGTAAACCCACTTGAGAATCTTGACAAAAAACCCACAGCTGCAGTTTCATTCATTAAGGACTTACGTAATCTCGCCCCTCCTCTTTTTTATGGAGAGGGTTTTCTTTTTAACATTTTTCTTTTCATTTTCTCTTCCCTGCCAAGGGGTGCTGGTGGCATCTTCTCCATCATGTTATGTTTTAAACAAGCGTTTAAGAACTTTGAAAAGGGGGACGACATATGCGGTGGTTTCCAAAGCGCCTAACAATTTTATCCAAACACGCCCTGGTTATATTTTGCTTGCTTGTTTGGCCCCTTTTGCATCTTCTCCATTCATCTTCCGCCTCCGCAATCAAGGCCCAGCAGTCCTTCTTATTTCCTTTGGCTAGTTCACTTCACACACTCTCGTTTTCCCCAGCTCACCATAACCATCCAGTGTAGGCTGCGTACGTCTGCTCCCAATTCTCCCAAACCATTTCAAACCATTTTATTCGCAAAAATCTTCCAAAGGTTCGAAAGTTTTCGGTTTATACTCAGTCGGAATTTCCCATTTATTCAAGTGTTCATTCTGATCATCCTGGTTCAAAAAAGAAGTTAAGAATCATTGAATGCTAAGAAAATTTCTGTCTAATTGCCGACCCAAATTGTCTATAATCATTGACCCAAAACGCTCAAAACCCGGGTACAAAGTTAGTAAACATACTGCGAAAGTGGGGTGGAGGGGAGACAGTAAAGTTATTTCTGTCATGTGTAAGTGACATCCGAAACGAAGATAGTTGCTGCTTGTGTGTAAGCTGCATGACAAAGTCTGAAACCTTGTCTATTAAATCACTTTGGGAGTCGTTCATAGTGGAAGCGCAAAAAGGATGCTGTTGGAAGCTTGAAAAGGAAGTAACCATTGAGATAGTGAAAGGGAAGCACGAAAAAAGTGAGTTTTTATTTGATTTTTCTTTTCTTTTATTTGGTGGGGGTATAAATTGAGTGTGTGGTGGATGTCAAGTGGTGTTATCAGATTGGGAATAATGATATGATGCTTATGGTTCTGTGGGTTTTTAATGGGAGTCATTAAGGGTTGTACTAATGCAATTAGGTTGGCAGTGAGCTTGGGTCTTAACTAAATACACTCTTTTTCAGTTGGGGAATTGGAGAAAGGAATTGAAGACCACCAGGATTCGTTATGCCAGTCTGTCAGCGGGAGTTGAAGAGACTAGAACTGCAACAGCAGCAGCGGAGGATGAGATCGCCAGAAGCTCAAGTGGGTGGCTACTGGGGGCCTTTTTTGTCGTCGTGGGGCACCATGTTCTTCTTCCTTATGGCGTGTTGTTCCTGGCTTCAATTTGGAACGGTTCAAGCTGCCGTCTTTGATCCCATGACGCATCTGCGAGATGACATCTCGCGCATCAAAGTGATGATGGAAACAGTAGGAGGTAAGTCATAACATCATTGCCCTCCAGTGGCTTCTTTTGATATACTTTCTCTCCTGCCAACTTTTCATGATTTGTTTTTCATTTTTTATGCAAAAAAGACTCTTACTGGAAGTTTTTTCATGATTTGAGCAATAAAAGTAACCATAAAATTGATCAATAAAATTAGTGTCATTAGCAAAAAAAGTTTCAAGGAATTTGGGCTTACTTTGCGAGAAAATAGAGGTAAAGTGAAAAATCATTGAGCATCATTAAGAATCATGAAGAACCATGAAGAATCGTGCAAAATCAAGAATAATCATTAAGAACCTTCGACAATCAGTTTAGAGTTATTAAGAATCATTAAGAATCACGTTTAGAACAATTAAGAATCACGAAGAGTCACTCAAAATCATGAAAAATCAATACGAATCATTGATAATCATTTTATAATAATCGATAATCAGCTTAGAATGATTGAGAATCATTCTACAATCATTTTTATAATCAACTGTGAATCGCAATGTTGAATTATTGAAGATTTCGAAAATCTTTAAGAATATTTTTTTTGTTTACTTTTACATTTTACATTTAATCTTTTTATACATGATTCTTTTCCACAGAGCAATTGGAACGATTCAACAGTTTGTATTTGGTGAAGCTAGAAACGCGTTTCGTTTCAACAGCCAACACATTAGGCCACATTGATGCGAATATAAAAAATCTGCAAGAGCGAGCGCATGTGTGGGACACGTTTCAGTTGCACGTCTCGGCTTGGAACGAGCAAATCAAATCCTTGGACAAGAAACTAGAGATCCTGAGTCGTGGCGCGGAGAAATGGGACTTTCTTGATGAAAAAATGGCTTCTTTACTACCCGTGGATCAAAAAATCGACAAAATGCGCCTCAAGATAGACGACATGGACTCGAAATTAAACGATTTACTCCGCAAATCCAATGGCGGGGCCCTGGGCCGCTCATCCGGTGTGGGCGGCGCTACTCCTGTCCCAGAAACGCCCCTCTTTTCTGAGTACACCTCGCGTGGGATCCTCAGCGCTTTAAAGGACATCGAAATCAAGTTGAATCGCCTGGCGGATGCCAAAACGAACCAAAATTCCGCGGGAAAGACCGCGGGAAGCCCCAAGACTGTGAACTGCACGTCAGAGCAGATGATGACGTTGATGAACGACATGGCGGGCAAGATTGATTTCATTTTGGATAAACTAATCGCGAGCAACAGAAGACATCCTGGTGGCAATGGACGACCCACCCCTGACGTCACTTACGATGTCAATTATTACGACGACAACGAAGACTATTCCGTGGCGGAAGATGATCGGAATCGAATGCCCGAACGTGCGTTTTTAAGACTCTGGCGCAAAATGATGATGCCTTTCAGGCGCGCGAATAAGAAGATGGAAAATTTGGATAAAATCGTGCCCATGTTAGAATCGTTGGCGAATCAGACATTGGCCACGAGGATGGTGAAGGATTTGCAGGAAGATATGAGCAGCAATTTACAGTGCTGTCGCAGTAATGAGGCTTTGGTCAAGAGTTGGGCCAAAGTTGTGGACACGGCCTTTGAGAATTTAATGAGCCAAGTGAACGAGGCGAGCCGGAAGAACGAACGATGTACGGAGACATTCGAAGAGAAACTTAACCATCAAACGACACACCTAGAGACAGTTATAAGTAAACAAACGCCCAAAGTTTGCCAAGTACCCGTGATCGACCCGCGTAAAGAACGAGCCAAAGTTTCGGAACTACCCAATGAGTAAAAAGAATCTTATTTTTCTTAAGTAATACAGCAGAAATCTTCTAAACTTGTTATTACACAAAAATTAAACGTAAGAAAATAGAAAGGAATATAAAATACACAAAAATAACTAAAAACTGGGATATAGTAGAGGAATAATTTAATAGAAACGTGGTTAACTAGATAGGAATGCAAGTAGTTCAGTTTTCGGTAGAAAAATTTCTACTAAAATCTTGAAATACTTGCAGTTCTACCAATTTATTAATTCAACTTGACATTATACGCGCAATTTAGAAAATAATGAGTTTTTTATGTATCAGATATTGCTATTTCGTACATTTTAGAGTAATTCAACTTGAATTTGCTAGATTCATTAGAATTTTATACAGCATTATGTAGCTGTTTTTGAATTTAATAGATTCTTTGAAGATCGATTGCCCGTTAGCCCTTTCCTAACGCTTGAGCTTAAGATTACCTTTAGCGACCCAGTTCAGGAACGGCTAAAGGTAACTTTTAGCTTAAGCAGGGCAATCACTAACGGGCGAACTTGCTCTCAAATGGACATAAGTACATGGAAGTACTTCCTTTTGTAACTTCTTCATTTCAAAATTGAACACTAAAGCGCATAAACTAGATTCATGCTTCATTTAATTAAGTTAATGTAGTTTTTGAGTTCCATTTGTAAAACTTAAGATGCTAATAGACTAGAGTCATTACCATATTCGCTCCCTAGCGACAAGAATGGGCGAAATCCACCATTTTACGTTGTTTTCTACCAGGTTTTCAACATGGTCTGTAGAAAACGTACGTAAAGTGGTGGATTTCGCCCATTTTTGCCCCAAAGGAGCGAATTTGGTAAAGATTCTATGGTAAATAAAGTAAGAATGAAGGAAAAAGAAGCAAACCTTTAGCAGATAGATTAAACATACAAATAATACTGCGATTCTGTATGATTCTTGAGTGGTGAGATTAGATTTGGAAAGGATACAATTAGTAGTGTGTTAGTAGTGAAGTAAAAGTGAATTGATTGAGTTGGTACATTTTGAAGTAATTTTTATTAATTATGTTTTTACGTTTAAGGGAGGAGAATGTGAGGATAGGCACGCCTACTAGCCGTGATGTGAATCCTTCGACGCCATTGGTAGATGTAACCACGCCTATGCCACCCTCTCCAGGTTGCGAAGCGAGAAGATTAACGGAAGATTTAGATTCCAAAGTGTATTCCTTGGCAACCGGAAAGGAACTCAATGAAGGCGGGAGAGACTACTACACGCGGTTCTGTGATATGAAGATAGAGGGCGGAGGTTGGACGGTATGAACCTTTCCTTTTTTTGTTAAATTTATACCTTCAATGGCATCGCGATTCTACTTTTTTATCCTGTTTGAATAACAATGGGATGGGATGGCACAGGTTATTCAAAGAAGAGGAGATTTTGGCGAACCTCGAGAAAATTTCTCCGTCACGTGGAGAGATTACAAGATGGGATTTGGAAATCTTAATCAAGAGTTCTGGTTCGGCAATGATTACATTCACAGGTGACTTTACTCTAACCTTTCAACCATCTTTACCGCCTTTAATACGAAAAAATCCTTTCCGCTGTCAGCCTAAGTTAAAAATAAAAAAGTTCTGGAAATTTGGTTTAAGTTCCCCATTTTATTTATAAATCACCTTGGAAAAATGAGTAAAAACGTCCGATCTTTTGACCGTACAAATCGTACAAACTTTTGCACGAGAAAAAGAGTGAAAGAAAACGAAAAAAAGTAAATCTTCATAAAAAATTGCCGATGCATTTCCACCCATTTCAAAAATCCCTACACAAATGGCTTTTGTGAGAAATACTCAGATTGATATCAGCTTTCTTATTTATTGGCTGCAGGTTGACTCACGAGGAAGAGGTGGTTCTAAGGGTCGAATTGTGGGATTTCGAAGGCCATTTTGTTTACGCCGAATACGATTCTTTCAGGTAAGTGGAATAAGAGATCTTTTTTATCCCTGGTATCAGAAAACAAAGAAAACGTTCCAAATTGCCTTTCTTTCTCCTGTACAATTTATTTTAGTCTAGTTTTGCTTCTTTTTTTAAAAAAAAAAGAAACGCCCTTTTTTCTTATCGCTTTAAAAACAATTTTTTTTTCAAGTTTTTACGCTGCATTTTGTTTATTTTTCTTCCAGTGGATGTTTTTATTTTTCTCTTTTTTTTTGCTTCGAAACTTTATTTCTGTTTCTCTGCAGGGTGGCAAGCGAAGAGGAGCTGTATCGGTTATGGGTGAGCGGATATCGCGGCAATGCCACCGATTCTTTCAGCGCTCATTCAGGTTATCCTTTTAGCACAGTTGACAAAAATCACGACGAAGCCCCGCCCTGTTGTCCCTGTTCTCCTGCTTATGGGGGCGGTTGGTGGTTTTACAGGTACAAAATTATCCATGGGATATAAGGAATTATTTATATTTTTCTGAAAGTTCTTGATTTTTTGGGTTTATTTTATCTTTTGCAATTGTGTCTATGTTCTTCAATTATCTCTTCTTATTTCTAGCTGTTTCGAGGCGAATTTGAACGGTGTTTACCATACGAACCCTACAGACAATGATTACTTCCGTGGGATTATCTGGGAACTCTGGAAAGGCGACTATTCCTTAAAAGCCACCCAAATGAAGATTCGTGCCAAGTCCTTCATTCCTCCCCCTTCCACTCCAACTGTACTAATAGCTGTACCAGAAGAGCCTACCGAGCCAGGAGTACCCGCTACCAGCACCGAAGAAATACCTGAGGACCCTTAAAAAGCCCTACCCATCGACAACCTGACCTTTTACCTTCTTTCGCATCTATTTTCCCTAAAAAGGTCTCTTTACGATCTAGGAACTTATATTTAAACTCCTTCGAATTATTTCAATTTTTTTACTTTTGTTGTTTCGGAATCTTCAGTCAATTCCGTCAGTTTATCATTCTGTGGGGGGACAGGGGTGGTATTTAAGAAAACAGCGTTCAGGTGACGTAGCCCCAAGGCCTCATTCAAATTGTTAAGGACCATAGTTATGTTGTGTGTTGGTCCAGTGGTTGTCAAGGCAACACCTTTCTAGCTTTCGCCTGATGGGTGTAGTAGTAGTTGTGCAATGGCAGCGACAGCGAATTGTGGATGAATTACGGATGAAGCATACAGTCCTGGGGTCCTGGGCGTGCTGCATGATGACCCCAAAAAGGAAGAGAGGAGCCCCCCTCTTTCTTCAAACTTTGGAGGAGGGTTTTGTTTTAAGTGGGTTGAACACGCTCCTCTATTCCACGACCTTTCACCCCCTTCCAATCCCAGCACTACAACTATGATTTCTACCTTTGGGAAGCAGAAATGAGAAGAAGAAGAAGCGAGCAAGGAAAGAAAAGAGAGATAGACAATACAGAATTGTAACTCAGGTCGCAGGTGCGCGTCCGGGAGGCCCCCGAGTGTGTGTACGATGGAAGGCCTCAACTTTGTGGCCCAACATAATCAATACAGCAATATCGACCTGGTTTTGTTGGGGGGAGTGGGGTTACAAGGAGGTTTTTGAAGGTATTTCTTGACTGAATCAAATGTCCTTTTTAATCCCTTTTTTTTTGGAATTTCAAATATTTATGCGGAAGAAATTAGAGGCGGGGCTTATTTCAAACGAGGGCGGGGATTACGGCTGAGTACCCCTTTCTATAGGTAAACAAGTCTGAACATGGAAGATTAAGGAAAATTGGATGTTTGTTTGTGGTTTAGGTTATCAGAGAATAATTAGGGGGTTCTAGGTCATGCGGCGATGATCATGTGACTTGACTTGGGTTGGCTTGTGAGGTGGTGAAATATGCAGGCATGACTGACAGTCGCCATCCTGATACCATTACTCGATGAATAACGAAAATGAAAGGGGAGAGGAGGGTTTTGGGGGTTGGTACATAATACATAAGACATAAAAAGACATGGAAGACTTTTTGTCCGAACATGGAAAAAGGCGAACGACAGCCATGGTTATGGGTTCCAACACGCACAGGTATTTCTGAGGAAATGATTGGAACACGAAGAGGTGCTTTTACGTGCGCACTAACCTGGAACTATTGCGTAAAAATGTGGGTGGAGGGGGGAGAATATCATACGTGTATAATACAAGAAGAATAGTATCAATACGTATATTACTTCCTATACGTATGTAATATGTATATATAAGAGGATCTTAGCTTGGGTAATTTGACTAGTAGTCTCCTTCTTTATTTGTTTCGGTATTTTACTGTTACATGTTCAATATTTTGTTCCGTCAGAGTGTATGAATTTCTGTTTTATTTGATTCTGATCACACGAGTCAGAACGTCAAAATACACTGGACAGTTAATTGTTAAATTTCGGTCTAATATAAACTTTAATGAACCTTCAATAGTACAACCTTTAATATAAACTTCAATAGTAGAATGTAGTACAGAGTTTCTAATGATACGTTCCTGTCCCTATCATGGCGCGAAATAGTAATTACGCTATTAAATGAACACATACCAGAAACTAGAAAGTCAGGTAGCTTCCTCACGTCACAAACGTTTCAGATATCCATCGTACAAGGGCTTGCTTACTGTTTTAAAGCATGGTAGTATACCGAGTAAACAGTAGTCGTGGTTAAACAAGAACCATATTAAGCCACGCCATGGCTCGTCTCTGACGTCACAACCCGAACCTTTGCATGCATGCCTTAACTCGCGAACGGCTAATCCCAAAATTCTGAAAAAAATCAATTCTTCTTAGAGTTAATACATAATGTTTTACAATCATCCATCAAACCCTTCACATGAGATTTTCGTTGCCTGTTCCTATTTTTTACCATTTCCTTCGCTGTTTTACCTTTTAAATCCTCGAATACTGATAAAAAAAGTCATAGAATTTCCCGATAATCTTAGTAAATTGGAGCCATCCAACATTTTCCTTACTAGTGTACACAGATTGTTAATCTTGTGTGACTTTTAGCAGGGGAAAAGGTTGAGGGAAGTGGGAGTTGCACTGTTAATCTGGTTGACGGCCCAGGATGTTACACTTTGCGCTGCTGTGGTAGAGGTTATGTCTCTTTCTCTCCCTCTATACGTACATCTAACATCTAATAAACTAGTTTTGTGAAACGGGAGGAAGAATGCTGGGAGTTGTCTCGTTGTCCCAATCTGTCAAGCATGGCCCGGAAGTGACCGCCCCTCTTTTGGCGAGCTCCGGTGCCCGCCAACTCCCGTGGATCTGCTGATGGCTTCCCAACCTCTAGCAACATCATCAACGGTCGGTCTTTTTATTAAAATATCACCCGGAAAAAAGAAAAACCAACGTCACATCCGTCACACATGTTTTGACTCCATATGCTAATCGCCCTTCGCCTGTTTGTTATCACTATTGAGAATGCAAGTACTTTCACTATCTTGTCAACCCCTTTTCGAACAAAACTTCTTCCCGCCCTTTCCATATGAACCAAAATTGTCTTATCTTCCCATTGACTTGAACTTGACATTGAATTGAACTTCCTTAACCTTCTAGAGTTGAGCTGAAACTCCACTTCTAAAAACTTTCACCGGGAAGGAAAAGGCACTCATAAACTACGCCCCCTTAAGTTATGACGCGTGCAAAGCATCGAAGGAGTTTGAGTGTCTGTTCTGAGATTTTTGTATATGAATTGAAGACTTTTTTATGTATAAATACGTATATGTGGTATTGTTTGTGTTGTGCTATTTGGTGGGATGTTTTTTTTTTCTCCGTGGAATTCAAGTTAAAGAACGTCCTGTTGCCGGTTTGTTGTGTCGTTCGTTTTGGTCCAATTTCCTCCGGTAAAGTATAGTGTCTCCACCCCGACAAAAACCCCGTAAGGTCCATTGTCTTCTTTTGGGTTTATAGAGTTGCATTGAACCTTTTTGTTAGGGTTCACTTTGAAATGCAGCACTCCCAAAACATGTACTATACATATACATGTACTAGAACTTTACCCCAAAATGGTTCAAAGCCCTTTCTCACTTTGTCCATAAGGTGAAACATACAATAAAAAAATAATAATGAAAAATAGAAAATATACATGTCCGCTTTTTAGATTCCATAGTAAAGAAGTAAGCATCGTCAGCAATAAGTTCGTCAGTTATTTTAAATGCGAAAACTCTACTACATAGTAAGTTTACATTAGAATTGTAATGTTATTTCATTTAAGTTAATTAAATAAAAGTAGTTTTCTGGTCAATCTGGGTGTTTTTCGGAGATGTATGTACAAAATAGGAGTTATATAACAATTTTATAACAGTTCAAACAAGTTAAGAGTTTCCCTTTTCGATCCCCATACAGCTATTAGTATAGTAGTTATTATAAATATACTAATTTATTAAGAATAAATAAAAAATATTTGGAGTTGAATTGAGTTAGGCCTCTGGCTTCAGATGGCTGCTCAAGATGGTCCAAGATTTTGGCCGCGTGCAAGGCGTGTGCTGTCGCCTTAAGTAGAAAGTGGGCTTCTCCCCACTTCCGGTGAGGCTTATGCTATTGTTCTAGACCCAATTGACATGACGAGGCCATGTAACAGCTCAACCAATTCACTTCGCTCTCCAAACGTTGTTATCGATAGGGCTCTCTAATCCATGAAAAAGATGTGCCACACAAAAACGGGAACACCAAATAAAAAAAAAATAATTAAGAAAACTTTTACTCCGCGCAAAATTTGGGCCATTGAAATTGTCACGCCTTCATAGTTCAGTCCAATCTAATTAAATAAGCAAATTTTAATTCACTCTTCTATGCACTGAATCCTTCTAAAAAAGTTTCCTGTTTTACTTTCCTTTCTACAATTTAGTTTTTTTTTGCAAGTTAACATTTTTTACAAATTTATTGGGGTCAAACCATGCATGTCGAAATCATTAAAATACACTCAAAATAGCTCACGAATAGTGTTAGATGATCATTTATTCATGCTTTTTTTAATGAGTTAAATTATTAATTAAAACATTCTAAGAAAATTACATATATTTACTTACGTTTAATTTACTTTTTTTATTCTTAGAACAGTAGACTTAACGTAAGGAAATTAGCGTATAATTAGGGGAATTATAGTTTAATAGTAGTAAAGAAGTTATAATTACACATTGAATTAAACCGACAGATTTATATTTCTTTCTGTACGGTGTATAGGGTAAAAGTCCTTTGTTATGTATAATCTGAAATCTTGAACAGGAAGGAAGTTACAGGAACTGTCTTGTAGGGAAATTATACGAACTTGGAATACTTTACCTGGCTAACTTCCTTCCTTCCTCCTATAGCGATAACTATGTAGGGACAGTTTTCCTCCTTTGTTTAGCAAATTCTCTTATGGTTAAAAGCTAAATCAACGTATTCCACGATAAATATTACAAAATAATATTACGTAAAATAAGAGTCGCATAATTTGACGTCCAAAGTCGAAGTTTAGGATATAAAAGCCCCCCAACCATTAAAAGCGAGTTCTTCATTTGGTGTGTACAGTAGCCTACACCTTGATCCGGTACAGTTTTGCTGTCTTTTGTGTTGGTTGCGGAGGTTGGCTGACTTGGGCAGCCAAGCGTGGATCCCGTAGAAAACAGTTTGCGTGAGAAAGAGTAAGCAAGACGTCTGGGAGAGTTTTTCCCAAAAACTTGTTGTCTTCTATTCGTACTATATTTTTATTTGATGTATCTTAGGTAGGGACAAAATAGGATAAGAAGCAAAAGAAATAGCAAAGCAAGAGAGTGAAGCTTCCCAAACTTCTCGAGTCTTCTCTGCAGCGTAAAGTTTGCATCGAGCTGACTCTGTTTAAATAATTAGAAGTCACAAGTCAGGGAAAGAACGCTACATAAAAGGATTAAAAACGAACAACCTAAAAGAGTAATGCCAAACAAAAACTCCCCGAATCTTCGCATTAATAATGCACATTTTCGCTCGGCTTTCCGGGGCTTGCCCGTCGCTCGACGTGTCAATAGCCCGGCAAGCGTGCTGTATACAGTACAATACGATGTGCACTGTGCAGTGAGGCGCTACTACCGCGCAGGCGGAGCGGAGCTCCACTCCCGGTGCCGACTGCAGCCTAAGTCCCTCCTCCTGGGTTATGCTTGCGTTGTGTGGCGCAAGCACTTGTTCACTGTTGCGGTGGGTGCCTTCTGTCAGTCGAGGCCGAGCGTTCCTCGTAAGCGGTAGGTTCGTCTACTAGACAGCGGCACAAAAACACAGGATACCAACTCCGGAACACGTCAAAATCCACCCGAAAAAACGTTGCTAAATATATATATTTTTTACAATTGGAAGTTCCTGGGCCACTCCTACCCCTCCCCTTTTTTAACCTCCCTCAACCCCCCACACACCTTTGTACCCCTACCCACAACGTCCCCTTCCTCTTTCCGTTGACGAGAAAGTTTTTACCAGGCGAGCGTCAGTCTTTCCGGTGTCTGTCTGTTTGTTGGACGGGAACGAATTTTTCACCTGCGCACCTGTCCTAACTTTTGGATCATCTGTGCTCCAGCTGCGGTCCATTCTCCCAACGTGTTTTCCAAATTACAGGTACCCTAAACACATATTCTATTGAATTTTTAGAAACGTTTTGAGATTCCAAGCTTCTGAAAGTTCAACCAGTTTCTTTGAGTGAAACGCGTTAAAGTGGATTTTTTTTTCAAAGTTCGTTCAGGTGAATTCGGGGGGATTTTTTTTGTTCATGGACAGGATGTTTTACTTTTTTGGGGGTTAGTTTAGATCGGGTTTCGAGTTGAAAACTCGAATGAAAATGAAAACAAAATTCGGAAAAGAAGAAGATTTTCGGACGTTTTGGCGAAAAGAGCATCGGAAAGCACGTGCAAATGGTCAACGTTTTTAGCGATACTCCAATTTCGTGATGAGTCAGGTGTTTTTTGGGACTCTATAGATGAAGTAAAGGTAGGAAAGCTAGCTGGAGGGTGAGGGGGGTATCCAAGCCCAGGACGAATTGCAATGCGTCACGGCCACGTTGCACGTTTTCCAACAAGCAGCAATTTTTTTTTTACTTATTTTAGTTTAAGTATTTCGGCATTGTGCTGGAACTGCTGGAAATGTTCAATTTGACAGTTGAAGATTTTTATTTTTATTTTTCAAATCAATCGGAAGAAAAGAAGAAAGTTTTTTTGTTTCATTTTTGGAAAAAAAGATACGATTCGTTTTATTGATATATATATATATATATATATTCGTTTTGACTTGTACGTTCATTCCAGGAAAGAAAAGAAGCTTACCTGCTACGAAAGAAGATTTCGGGAAGAATTTTGGAAGATTCATGCAATTTTTGGAAATTTGTAAAAGATGCAGAAAATCTTTTCAAGTCAATTTGAGTGATTCCCAGTGCGCTAATTTCCCCAACCAGAGTAAAGAAAAACTACTCGAGTGATCGTTTTGGAACTGGAAGAACTTGAAGAAATTAAAAAAATAGTTTTTCCGAAGATTCCAAGGTGAAAAGACTGAAAAAGTGACGAAAGTTCGTGACAACAAGTGAAAAAGTAGAAATATTTGGCTTTGGACAGCTTTTGGCGGAAGAAGAAATTTCAGTTTCTCACTTTTGAAAAAAAAGTGATTGTTGCGCCTTGTTTTTTCACATCTTTGGAAGATTGTCTTGGGATTTGTTTGGTCGTCTATTTTCATTCCATTTGCTGTCAGCCAATGCCCAGTCCCGGTTTATTGCTGAGCAGGATGGACGGGCTCAGCCAAAGCATGGATTCCGTCAACACGGCAACGGCGGAAGATGAGGTCAGTAGTATTTCTACATTTTTATAACCAAACCAAGAAAGAATGAAATTTCTTTATTTTTTTACAATAAATAATCATAAATCAGTGTTATTTACCTTCCTCCTTCTAATTGTCATAAGTCATTAAGGGTCAAATTGCTATCCCGTATCATAGAATAATAGACCTTAACTACACGGCCAGTTGACAGCAAAAATTGATTTGTCAAATTGAAAAGTTAGTTAATTTACAATTGTAATCCCATTTACGATCTATCATTGGTTAACATCCCAAAATTCCAACAATGAAATTCAAAATCCTGACAAATTCCCATTTGAAAACTCGGAAATTTCGAAATCTTCTTTCACAAATTTACAATTACAATTCTTAAAATGGCAACCTTACACTTTACACTTACAATACCGAAAGTATCAGAAATACTTTGCAGCGTGTTTTCTTGTTAAGATTTTTGTATTTTTATTTGATTTAAAACCATGTTTTATTTTCAGTGTGGATCTGAATGGATCCCGGAGTAATCCATAGGGGTATTGTTACTCTTTGAGTTGTGAATGGCTAATGAGTAAGAAAATTTACTGGGGGGTGAACTCAAAAGGGAGAGAGTGAGCGAGATAACTTCATTAACTATCAGGGGGGAGTCTAAGGGTGGTTTAAAGGGAGGAGGAGGGGGAGTGAAGACAAATGGTGATGTTGGAAATGACATTATTGACGTTGGTTGGGAACACTTTGCATATAGGCTTGACGTCCACCGAGTTGTTACAGGATTGATTATGGGGGTCGAGGGGGGAAGAGTAAAGGTTGAAGGG
>RJJA01000092.1:58349-169067 GCA_003724045.1 Lepidurus arcticus
GGGAAGTGTGAGAAAACGTGACCTGAAGTTGTGAGCGAGCTAAGCATCTTCAATTGGGCTTGAAAGAAGCAGCTTGGATGCGTTTCTTCTTTTTTCTATTTAGTCTGGGGGAGAAAATGGTGGGAACGGTATAGAGAGCGTAATGAAAGAATTGTAGATTGTAGGAGGCAAAGGTGAACAGGGAGAGAGGAAAAAAAAGTGACGGAGCGAGAGAGAGCTTTGCTGTGATTTGTCTCCATCACGTCAATTAAATTGGCCGCGTGATTGGATACCCAAGTCTACCCAAGTAAAGTAGAAGGACGGCTTTTAACCTACGGTGCTGCCCTCTGGCGGCAAAAAACTAGGGGGTGAAAATAGACTTCAATGGCCTCAAAGTTTCCCTTTTTTCTGATCATTACTTCGAAAATTTCTTCTATATTTCTTCCTTCCTTCATGCTTCTGTTTGATTCGGTTTCGTTGTGATTTGTTTCAATTTTATATCATTGTATTTATTTTATTGTTTTTCTTGGATCAAGGAAAGGGAATCCATCCACTGATTTGTACCTGCAGGGGGTGGGGGGCATAGTTGACCCTACTCTTTGGGGGGTTTCAGGGGTATTATGAGGGTGGGCGGTCGTAAAAAGAGGCGTGTACAACAGAGAAAAGAAAAAAATGGGCGGGTCAGATCGATGGCTGAAGTGCGTAATTCCAATTGGTCCCGAAAAAAGTTGCTTTTATAGATTAGGAGGCGTGGTCAACCTTTAATGTCGTTGGGAAGATTTTTTTTAATTTTTGAAACTTTTATTAAAATTTTATATGTTTATTATTATTTGAGGGGAGAAGATAAGTCTTCATTTAGTCATTTTGGAGAAGCAATCGGAACCACGTCTGTTATAGGCTAGTGGCACGGAATGTTATGCTTTGTGGTTAAAGACAAATATTATCCCAAGGAATAAGAAGAAATGTATGGAAGATAAAATGGATAGAAAATAATGAAAATGACAGAAAAAAGAGGGAGGAGAAGAGTAAGAGAAGGAAGGGAGGTGTCAGTGTCCTCTCGCCCGTATATGGCCCCCAAATAATGGTTCTGCTCGGACGCACATGACTAAAGACACCTGCCCTACAGGGTAACAAGGTAAGGCGAGTAGATAGACCAAAATGAGCGGAGCTTGAACTAATTTTGTTTTTATTTTTTATTATTTTACACGTTTTTCTTTCCAAAATGGTAAATTTAAGATATTAATATAGTAATTTCTGGGAAGTAAATTCATCCAATTTGAAAATTTGATCTTCACTTGCCCCTAGGAATAACAGAAACTGCAGAAAATAAACGTACAGAAATTATAGAAATATTTGGAAATTACAAAATTGGAAAGTCAAGGAATATCAAGAAATATTAGAAATAAAACCTCAGAAAATCTTAGAAATCAACAGCAATGTTTAAATACTAATTTTACATTATAATTTTCGAATATTTTTTAAATATTTGAAAATTGCAGAATTGGAAATTTCAAGGATATCGTAGAAATGTTAGAAATATTAGGAAATTACAGAACTGGAAATTCGAAGATCATAGAAATAAGAAATTTTGTAGAAAATTCCTAGGAAATAGTAGAAATCCGCAGCAAATTTTATATTCAGATTTTTTTTTCTATTTTCTCATTTCTTTCGATTTTGTTTGTTTCAAGTACTGTACTGTGCGTTGTGCAACTTGATGAGGTGGCCATTGTTAGGCAAATAATAGCAGCTGGAATATTTGCCAGACGCACAGGTGTGAATCCTCTATACTCCCTCCCTTGTTTTACCCACCTCACCCCTCCCGCCCCATCATTTCTATTGTTTTGGCCCTAGCCACGCGTACAGAATGGGGTAAATCAGGTTTCGTTAAAAGAATAATTTATTTTATTTTTTTTCCAACCCGAAGGTGGCATTCGCTACATTCTTTTTCCTCCTTCCCAAATAAGTAGAAGCTCAGCTCCGCCCTTTGATGATCTTAACAGGCTGCTGGCTGCTAATGAGTTAGCCACATACGGACATCGTTTTTTTTATATTTTTTTTTGCAATTATATATAAGCGAGAAAACGGTTGTGGTTTGAAGGGAGGAGCTTTGACTTTTGAGTATTTTTTTCTTTTTTTAACAAAAAGATATATAATGTTTTGGATGCCTTTTTGGCATGCGACTTGAACTGCACAAAGAGTAAGGTTCCGTTGCCACAGCAAACAAAACCATTAATAAGATAGAGAAGGTAAACGGGAGAGAGAAATAGAGGGGGGTGAGCGAGGGTAGCGGGTAGGACAAGGGTAGGTAGGTGAGGCCTGCTTATTTTTTGTTTTGTTTGGGCTGAGTACCCCTCCCAACATCCAAGACACACACACATAACCTAGAGACAACATATACACACACACGTTGCCAGGTGCGCCCTGCCCCAAGTAAATCGATGCCTGAGGCTATGAAGGGGTTTGGAAGGGGTTAAGGGGGAAATTAGGGACGAGGGGAAAAATAAAGGGGGCGGAAGGGCGACTTAGGGATCAATGAGAGGTGACCTGGCTTGACCTTTCCGTGGGTTAAGAGGCTTTGAAGGTGTTCGGCTTATGGCTGAGGTTCAGGGTTTTGGGGTAAATTCCATTGAATGGACAGTTGACACTGGTACCCTTCTGCCACCCTGCGGTACCCTGTTACATGCTTAGGGAATTTGCTCAAGGTGGGTTTGGAATGCTTGGATGGTTTGGGCGCCATTACACGAACGGGTAGTGCTGTTTAAATGGTATTTTGGGGATCTTTAAAGCAGGGGGACAGTAATTACACGGAAGGGTTACACTTTTGGGTCTATTGAGGGAACCGCAAGTATATATGCTAAAGTGGGGAGAAGTGGAGAGTTTTCTGGGGCGAAGCATGCAGCTTTGACGTCATGTATTGCTGCGTTTATGGCAGTTTAACATGGAGAAGTTATGGGAAGGAAAACGTATGCAGAAAAGCAGAAATTCGTGCCATTTCTGCGAACTTCTATAAAGAAAGAGAAGGTTACTTGGGATAGAAGGTGTTATCAATTCCTCATTAAGATTTGGATCTTAAATTTTCAGAAATGTAGTAATATAGCTGCAGAAATAGTAATATAGCTGCAGAAATAGTAATATAGCTGCAGAATAGTAATATAGCTGCAAAAATGTCTTGAAATAATGCCATTCCTTGAAGTATACCTTCTGCAGAAAGAGTTCTGGTGATAATTTCTTAAACGTTTTCTTGGAATTACGGTAGCAGAAATGTTTTTTGAAGCTGAAGCAGACATTTTCTTTGAATTTCTTCGAACTACGCGTTTCTGAGCAAAACCAAGACCAGCAACCCACCTAAACGGCCTAACCGCTCAAAACTCTGCAAGACTTGGATCTTTCCGGCAAAACTTTTCCATAAATCTGCAGAATTACTGCAGAAATATCTCTTTAAATCAAACGCGTGAAAGGATTTATACGCAGAAATGAACGAATGTTGCGTTCCATGTTCTTCCCACGAGTGTTCAGTTTCCCTTTCGCAGAAATTTCGCACTTCAATATAATTTCTGCAAAACATCTTCGAAAAATCTTTGAAACCATCATAAATCTATTTCTGACAGGATCGTGACCCTAAAATAACATAAAATAACGAAAAAAAAGTCTCTTTTTATAACCAAGAAACCCTTAAGAAATGTCTACCCTCTTTGGATGATTACTGGAAGCTGTATACCATTTCTGCTAGATGAAATGTGCATGCAACAATAGTCCCACAACCCAATTCTTCCTTCCTCAAATGTCGTATCTACTTCCCTTACCTTTCTTCATTTTTTTACCTTTTTATTATATTTTCTCGACATTTTCCGTTGCCTCCCAGAAATAAATTTATTACTATTTCCTACCATTTCTGCAAAGCGAGAAATGGTAGGACTTTCCACAGGTTTTTTCACAGTACTGTACTGTGTACACATATACCAGCACATGGCGAGTTTCCCTCGGTCTTGGTCGGTTGGTTTCGTGGTTGGGGTCTAATCGTGGTACAGCATCGATCGTTGTGAGTCGGGTCGGGTCGCGGGCGAAGAAAAAGCAACCTGAACCCGCCTCGGCTCCTTTTTTTCCCACCTTATTATATACCTTTTCACAATGGCTCCACACATACGCACACTGTACACAGTACGTACATACAAGTCGAGGAGGGTAGGGTAGAGTTCGATTAAACCCCCAACTACCCCCCGCCAAAAAAAATGAAAAAAGAAAAGGTGAGCGGGTGACCGAAAAAAAAGGAATTTATGTAGGATCATTAAAGTAGTTTTTTTAGGGTGAGGAGAAGGGGGAGGGGGTTAGGTGAGGTTGACTTTTTTGTAGCCTTTTGTGGTTCAGTCTAGCATGCTTTATGATGGCTTTTTGTGATGTGGTGTGTATATGTATGTATGGGGTACAAAATGTTAGGTAGGTAGGTGGGGTAGGTGTAAGTTTCTTATACAGAGGGACCCACCATAAGTTTAAGGGTCAGCTTTTAGGTGCCTAAAAGGCCATCCATGTGGTGACAGCGTGGTTACCATGACAACGCTGTAATAACAATTCAAACTGTACCCCACTTTCCGCTCCATTGTCCCCCTCCATGAAATAAAGGAAGGTTCACCTGGCGGGGACCAAGGGTCTGCAGTCTGGACCAATCGACGTAGTAGAAGCCAAATTGTGCTTTTGCTCGTTTTTCTAGCAGGACGGCCTGAGGCCAAGAAAACATTTTTGGCTTTTAGCGGTTGATAGAAAGGATTGTTCATGTAGGGTTAGAGGCAAGACAAGTAGTTAGAAAGTCTAATTTTTTAGACATTAAATGGCATAAATATGGGGAATATTAAGATGGCCGCCGGATGTCTGAATGGCGTGCTGGACACGCGCTCACCGAAATGGCGCGCTTTGGCCCAAAACGAACAAAGAGAAGCCGACATGGTAGCGCCCCGGGCAGCTGACTTTACATTGTAAATTATGACTGGAAAGTTTAATCATAAAAGCGAATATTATTAAGTTTAATTATGAAGAAGCAAAATATTATACTATGATAATGTGCAATGTTAAAGAATTTAAGAAATTATAAGGAATAAAGATTGGAATAGAATAAGAAATAAAATTGGGCTCTTTGGGTATTAAAAATAAAGCTAATGGTGTATTAAACTAGAGATGAGACTAAGGAAGTAGTTACATGATTAATATTGAATGTGAGTCTTTAAAAAGTTTGAGAAATTTCGAGTGTACAAGTTTTGAGTTAACGACAAGTTGAACGAAAATGTAACGATCTGTATATTTTCCAAGAACTAACAAGTTAAAAGTGGAGATTAAACATTTGATTGCTGCAAGTTTTGGTTTTCTGAATAAATGATCTAACGCAGAACTTAGGACGGTTATTTCCCCGAATCCTTGAAAGTAAATATTTAAAGCTGGAATTTACAAAATTACACTGTGCAACGTAGTAAATTTTGGAATTATACACTTGCGCAAACAGTCAATATTATAGTTAATTATATCAGTTTCTATACTTAAATCAATGATAATAATTAGATTAAAAATATCCTGTCTAAACTCGGAAGCATATTTTGGAAGTGATTTCAGCGCCTCTGGTGGCTCCGAATTCTTTACTCGAACTACCTCCAATACCTCTCCGTCGTAAATTGCTCGATAATTACCAAAGCGCTACAAAAAAAACCATTGTTTACATTTTGACTAACGTTATTTAATACTCATAAACTCCCTCTTAAGTAAGCAGTTTCTGATTATCTTAAGCTTAGGAAGTTAAAGTAAGCTGGGGAATTAAAAATCTAAGTTTAGCAAGTTCCCTAACTACGCTTAAGAACTAAAAACACTCTTCTAAATCACGAAACAAATTTGGATAGTAGCCCGCGGCACAAAACAAGGAAAGTGATCTGCAGCGCCTCTGGTGGCGTTGAATGTTGGTCGGAACCACTAACTTTCGTCGTAAATTGCTCGGCAACTACAAAGCCAGACTTAACGATAATTTAGCGCAAGAATCTACACAAGACAGGCTTTCTTTTCCACTATAACAACCCCATTGTTTACATTTTGGCTCTACCAGTATATTACTCCATATTTTCCTTTTAAGGAAAAGGTTGGGAAGGTGGACGGTTAGGCGAATTGGAAACTTGGCGCAAACAGCAGGGGGGTTTTAAGCTGAGTTTTTGGTTTTGACAGGTCATATGACGAGGACATTAAATCAAGATCTTGGGGTGGGGGTATACACGCAGTACAGTAAATCTATGTAAGCGGAGAGTCTATATAGTTGGTATTTCGTTGCTGGAAAGTGTTCGCTACAGCAGTTGGCTGGCCCAATTTGCTACCTTTAGCGCTAACATTTCGGAGGGTAAAGAAGCAATGACACACTGTCCCTTGATTGAGGGGAGAACGAGGCAGCGGCTTGTTTTGCTTGTAAATGCGACAGCATTAGAGAGAATGGCGACGTTTCCTACGGCTGATTCACTCACACACTCTCTACTGCAACACTCGACTCGAAGCCATCCAAGGAAGTAAACCAAGCGAGTGCATTTTAACAAGCACATACGACTGCCGAGTGTCCTTCCTTTTTACCTTCCATATTTTTTTTCTCTATTAGAAAGTAAGAAATTTTCTTTTTATTTCTTTTCCCCTTCCTCCCTTTTCCCTTTTATTTCTTACTCTTTCGCTTTTCTCTCTTTCTCTTTCACTTGGAATCGATTGAGTCACCTGGTAAGGACCGAAACCCCGCTAATTTGTAGTTGCTACACTCGAGGTAACGAAAAAAGGGGCGTGGAGAATGTAGAAATGTATTTCTTTTCAAAAATAGGCTGTCATATCGATTCAGTGCGGTTTTATTTTGTTTTCCGACCGAAATTTACATGAAAGAAATGGGATAGGTGGACACTTGCAGTAACAGACTTTAAAAATGGAAAAATTATAAGAAAATAAGAAAAATAATGAAAATCAGAATAAAATAGAGACCGTTAGAAAAGCAGAAATTTTATTTCTGGCATGCGAAGCAATTGCAGTAATTTCTTTGGATGGGTTTAGTTAAGTACTTTAGCGCATTTAGGAAGTTTTATGATGTTTAAGATTGTTTTAAGAGCAATGGAAGAAATACAGAACTTTGAGTAGGTTAACGGACCTATTTCTCCGTATTTCTTCGCCAATAGCTTTCTTGCGAACCATTTTGGAGCGGCTCTCCGAAGAAATGCTAGGGTAAACATGTTAACGGCAGAGTAAATACGCAACATGTTGGTAGAGTGCTAAGGCCAAACTTTAGCAGAACTTTCCTTTCAGTTGAGAAATTTTAGTAAGTTAACTTAGGCCAGTAATATCAGCAATCATTGCAGAAATGACCTTAAAGAACCTTTAATATCCCCCCAAAAATCATTTAAAATACGTTTCAGCTGTATTATCAGGAATTTCTAGAGAACGAAGACGTTAGAAGTACTCTACATTATTACTGTAAGAAATTATAGCAAAAATTCTTGCAGAAATAACCTTAAATAACCTCTATACCATAAATAACCAGTGTTATTTTGAGGAGTTTCTAAAAAGTAATATTTATTGCCTGTTATTACTGCAGACGAAATATTTCTTATTACTTTGAATTACTGTGAATTTCTCTAAGGTAAATCTTTATAAATTTGATCACTTAATTTGGGTTCGTTAGCGAAAGTTGAGTATGGAACGCAACATTTTGGCCGAGCAGTCGTCATTAAATATTACTATCAGAAATATTACTGCCTTATTAGGGTAGCATTAGCCTTTCTGTGCTCTGGTAGCTCATGAATGGGTGCGAGTTGGGAGTTTTATTTACCGTTAGAGTATTACTGGGAACCAAACCGAGTACAGTGTGCTTATTAGAACAATAAGATCTGTATTACTGTTTACTGTTGTATTCTAATTATGGGAATTACTGGCTCGAAAGACAAAATAGGGAAATCCAGAAGCTTAAAGAGCACGATAGGGAGAAGCTATCTTGAAGCGTGTGCTGCGTGTGTGTATGTGTGTGCAGTAATATATTTCTTCGGGAGAAAGATGTCAATCGGGATATGGGAAAGGCAAACTTCGTTTCGTATGCAGACTAGGCAATGCTCACCCTTCGTACTGCGTGTTTCCTGGTCCCTAAAAACCGGCTCGCAACCTGACATTTCTGCAGTCATACCTTACCTCGCCCTCCCTCTCTCGCAACTTTCTGTCTCGCTCCCGTTCCCCTTGTCCTGCTCGTGCCACGTCATGTCAGTTCAACCTCAAATAAGGACAAATGGACCTGTAATTCTTCTTCATTTCTTCCTATTTCTTCCTGGATCTCCACAAACCTCCTTCTGCCTTCAAAAACAGCCCGCAATGTGTAAAAAAATCCCCCTAAAATTATCCCACTGCTTTTACTTTACCCTCCGAAACCTTAAATGACTGAATAAGTCTTTGATTCCAAAGGTATGAAACTATCTCTTCACTGGCTACGTCCATTTCTACTATGTCTTATATCTGCCATTCCTGCTTACCTCTATCGCTGGCTTTAGTTATGAGATGACAGGAAGAAAGGAGCTGGAGTCCATGTTGCACGAGTTGCGTGTTGTTTGGGGGAGCTCACCTTTGCCTGTAGCCTTTTTCCTGGCAGAAATGTTGCTGCAGCAGGTTCAGAGCATTGTTGTAAAAGCGCTCTCCTTTTTGCTGCTGGGCACACCGGAGCGAGCCGCACCGCACCGTGCTTAGAGAGGAAAGGGGGTAGAGGTAGGGTGAAGAGGAGTTGCGGGTCCCGAGTCGCGACCCCACTTTGGATCAATAGGGCTCGACCCAGCCAAGACCCCCAACCCAAACTCCTGGACCCCTTGGGTTTCCTCCTTCTTTCTCTGTCTCCCTCTCTCTCTCGCTCCTGTTCCAACTTGCTCTCCAGGGACCCTCGAGAGCGAGAGCAAGCCATCGCAAAAGGCCCCCCTCTTGTAAAAGCTGGTAGCTCTCTCGCTTCTACCTTGAGCGGGGTGAGCAGAGTGAGCAAGAGGGGGGAAAGAGAGAAAGAATGAGAGAGAATGTAGAGAAAATCTTCCAGTAGTACAAAGTATATTACTCTTCCTTCTTCTTTTTTGTTTTGTAGCTACCAAAACTTTTGATAGACCTCCTCCCCCCAACCTTACCCTCTCAGCCCTCTTGGGTTCAAGACAAAGCTTTTAACGAGATGCAAACATCGACACGCACCTCTTTATTACCCGTGATGTAAGTTTTCGTTGGAAAAGAGCAAGAGGGAGAAAAATGTAGACACCAAAAGAGGGCGCAGAGGGGTGAAAAGGAGGGGCAAAGGTAAGACGGTAAGAGGGCATTGAGGAGAGAAGAATTGGTGGGGATTTAGGTGGTATCGTGATGGCATGATGCTTGTTGTCGAGTTGGAGGCCATTGACAAGCCCTAAAGTTGGCTTCTCTCAATCCTTGTATTTGCTGATGGATCAACGGGAGGGATTGTCGCGAGCGAGCCCCTTTTCACCCCAGAAGGGGGGCTTTTGATCTGTCAACCAATTTGTCCCCAGCCAACGCTTTCCTTTAGACTTTCTTTTTTCGTTTTTTCCTGGAGTATTTTCTTTTCGCTTTTTTCCCTCTACACATCCTTGACTTGACTCGGAATTTTAGGGAATTTTTTCCTAGAGGGTTAAGAGAGGTTGCAGGGTCTATTGTAATTTCTCTTCTCCTTTTCTTCTTGAGCGTGGGGGTGAAGTTAGGGAACGGGAATTCTGAAGTAGTTTTTGAATAATCAGAGCGCGTGCTTTATCAGTCTTTTTTCTTTAAAAGGATAAAGAACTCCTTTGAAAAAGTTGCGACTTGGAGAGGCAACTTTGGAATTTTTGCGAGTAAGATAGAACATGTTCCTTAGGGGGTGCGCTGAGGACGCTTCACTTACTTCAATCGGCTCGAGTCATAATTTTTGTTCACTACTTTTTAGCGTTACTATTGCGCTCAGGAACATGAAACCTTTGCTAAAAGATGCTTCTTATATCACTTTAATGAAATAGGATGTTTTAAAGTCCACGAAATATAAAACTATTAAATGTTACCTACTTAAACATTGTCCTTAATTACCGAATTTTGGTTAAATCGGCTCGAGTCCTAATTTTGGTTCGCTACTTCTTAGCGTTAATATTGCGCTCATTAATGTGAAACCTTTTCTAAAATGCTCTCTTTATATGAATTTAATTAAATAGGATGTTATAAGGTCATTTACATCTAAAACTATTAAATACAACCTTCTTAAACCTTGCCCTAAATTGACGAATTTTGGTTCCATTTTTGTTTGTATTAAATTTTTTCTTTTCATTTCCTTTAAGTTTAAGTTTATTGAACGTTTTTTTTCTTGCTTTGCTGCCTGGCAGGTGCGGACGCTGTTCGTGAGCGGTTTACCGATGGATGCCAAGCCCCGTGAATTGTATCTACTTTTTCGAGCCTACGAGGTAAATATAGCGTGTGACACATAAGACGATAAAGAGAGAGAGAGAGAGGAGGGAGAGATGTGGTAGAGCGAGAGGGAAAATTCAATTGGGGTTTCTCATTTCTGTGTTGCTTAGGGCTATGAGAATTCCCAACTGAAGGTTACCAGCAAGAACGGCAAGACGGCTTCGGTAAGAATTTTCGATTACTATTTCTTCTTCCCCTATTATTTTCTCTGGATGAAACTTAAAGATTTGTAGTTTTGATTAGTTTTCTGATTGAAGTACATTTTATACTCGGGGAAATTAAAATCTTATTTTTTGGTTGGATTTTTGATATTTCTGCGAGGTTTTGATCGGGTGTGGTAGAATTTTTCTGTTTTGGTGCTTTTAGTTGTTCGGGGTTTTCGGATAGTTCATGGGGTTCCTGTTCTTGTGACGATTTGTCTTAGTTTTCTATAGTGTGCTGTACGGCCCATATGTTTCTATTTGTTTGGTAGCGGATATGCAGTAATTGGTAATTTCTCTTGGGTTTTCAGCCGGTGGGATTCGTTACGTTTACTACCAGAGGAGGAGCAGAAGCTGCCAAGCAAGATTTACAGGTAAACCCCCTCCCCCTTTTCCAAACCCAAGCAAAAGGGGAAATGAGAGAGAAAATCGTTGTTGGAAATTGTTCAGAGATAAGTTACACCCACTATCCACCTTTTTTCTAAACCTTGGAATCCCCTATTTTAAGCGGCTATATATAATCTTCGTGAAAAAAAACTTTACCATAATTTGTGAAATATTTCAAAACACCACCGGACAGTAATGATCATATTAATTCTCGCTTTACTTTCTCATAACTTTAATTACCAGCTTTGGTAATTGCCTGGTAAGCTTAGTTTTCAAACTCCTTGGCATCGACTTGGATGCTAAGTTGCTACGTTGCCCGCAGCCGCTAGAGGCTCTGATTGTACTTCGCTTCGACCGGCGGAGGCGTGATTTTGTACGCTATTTTTTAGCGTTACTATCATAGCTAAAAATACGAAACTTTTTCTAAAAGACTCTTCCTATATGATAGCAGTGAAATAGGATAGTTTGAGTTCACTGGAATTCGAATTCTTTTATATATAGCCACTTCAAAACATACCTCCCTTTTGCCTTTTCATAACCTCAATGTTCGTGATGTGATATTGTGGAAGCACCAGCGTGATTTTTTTTTGGTTTTATAAAATTGGGGGGCTAATTATTTTCACCTATTGTGGGCTTCCCCGACCATGCAGGGAGTCCGTTTCGACCCGGACGTGCCCCAAACCATTCGACTGGAGTTCGCCAAGAGTAACACCAAGGTCAGCAAACCGAAACAGCAGGCCTCGCCCCCTGCCGCAGCCACGCACCCCACCCTGCTGCACCACCCGCTTACAGGCCGTGAGTAACCCAAATATTGCACCTTAAAAAAATGGAAAAGAAAAGGAAAAATCCTGTACAACAAGAATCCTACTGACCAAAGAAAAAATCTGTGAAAAAGGAAGCACAAGTCTTTGGAATAAAGACTTAACATCTTTAACCCCGCAAAAGGCTAATTAAAAGCTTTAAAAATAAAAAAAAACTCGCCTTACTTGGCTCTTCACGTTTTGAACACACTTTCACCTTTTCCAATATGATAATAAAAATGCACCCCCTCCCAAATTTTATTCCCAGTGAAATCACCAGAAATTTTGTGTACCAAATTTCTATGGGCTAATTTCTGTATTGCTTGGCAGTTTTAGAATATTTTGGTGGAGAGGGAAGAATTCCTCCTGCTGGTTATGATCCTGGGAATAATTTTTGTGAGTTTTACCAAATAAAAAAATATATATTTGGGGTCAAGGGGAAGAAATATTACTGGGGAAGTAATATTTCTGGCCAAAAAATAACTATGAATTTAAAAAAGAACAAGTGAACTAATGAGTGGACATTCTTTTTTATTTGTCCACAGAAGACCTGAGCCCAGCCTTCTTTCCCACTGCAGGAGATATGTGGAGTCATCACCCAGCGCTGGCGTACAGTGCTGCAGCAGCAGCAGCGGCGGCGGCAGCGGCAGAATTACCCGGAGCGGCCCTTCATCAAGCGGCCATGGCCGTCCATCCTGCCTTACATCCACAACTGCCCGTACGTTTCTACCACCAGCTTCATCACGGGCATGGGCCCGCCTCTCAGCCCTGACTGATCCTGGGGGCAGGGGCGCAAGGCGGGGCCTGTTGGGGGCGATGGGAGGAGGAGGACAAGTATGCCGACGACGAATTACAACTATACCAAGACGTACACATGATGGATAAACAAGTTAGCTACAACACGCCTCCTTTTACCTTGCCTCCCGAAGCCAGCACAGCCCCTGCCCCGCCCACGTACCGGGGAGCCAAGGTGCGACCTATAAACTACTCTTTCTCTCTCTGACTCTCGATCTCGATCTACTACCTCCTTCTCCTCCTGAACGTCGTTCTCTTACTTTTTGTTTTCGCTCAGGTTTTACCCTCTTTCTCCTTCACTACTTGCACTGCGAGAAAACACACCCAATTTCAAAACTCTCATGCAGTTGCATCTTCACTTCTTTGATGACAGAAATAATAGTATATTGCTGCAGAAGTAGAAGATTTTTTATGATTTTCCTCAGAAAACATTCTGCACCCTAGTTCCTAACTTGGATTGCATGGAAATCGGGGTAATCACTTCTGCACTGAAACACATATATCTGTAGGTTTTTTTTTATAATTGAGGACAAGGTATCGTCTTAAATGGTGCTATAATTAACAAGATTGAAGATTTTCCCTTAAATATGAGGAGCGATTTCTAAGAATTTCTGTGCAGTCATTTCCGAATTCCTGGCAGAAATTCTGGTAAAACGAAGTTCCAAGCTAGGACATGTTCTCTGAATTTCTAAGCGATTAATTTCTGAATTTCTATACAGGAATTTTGAGGAATTTTTCGCAGTAATTTCCAATTTCTGCAGTAATACCAAGATTTCTATCAGTAGCTCTTGTTTTTTGGCAGTAACGTGTCTAAGGTGCACTGTTATGCATTCCTGCAGCAATTTATTGAAATCGCTATTCAGATTCTTAGAATTTCTACGCAGTAATTCCTACACATCAATGATTCTAAATTTATGTTCCAAACTTGATTATTTTGGTTAAAATCAACTTCAAAGCGGGTAATATTTTACTACCTATCTCAAACTCGCTAACCCTTTTCATAATGTATCAATTTCTGCGCAAAAATATCCAGAACTTCCCTCAGATCGCTATAGCTAAATTACCTCAAAATTATGTTTCAATTACTACGGAAGTTTACTGCCTATTAGCTAATTACCTCCTTGACTCTATAGTTTCAAGCGAATGTTGAAGAAATTTTATTTCTGCATGACAGCCAGATTAGTAATTTCGGAAAGGATCGTCACTTCGGGTACTTCCGAAAGCTCATTTTCCTTTTGATTTTGCATATTCAAATTCTTCTCTCTTTGACTATAGTTTGTCCCCCCTCTCCCCCTTTTTATTAAAATTTCTGCATAAACTTTTCTTTTGCTTTTTTGTGGCACACAACAGGCGCACCTTCGCTCTCCTCCCCATGTCTCTCTATTTTTTTCTCTCTTAAACTCTCTCTCCTAAAGAGTGTTTTTTTTTGCCTTTTTCACAAAAATTTCTCCAAAACTTTCTAAAGTGACAAAAAAAGTCGATTTCATTTTTTTCCTTAATTTTTCTAATTTAATCTGTTATTTATTTCTACCCATAAAAATAAAAAAAAAAGACGGGCATGTCGATGGGACATCATCCAGGCTCAGCAGCAGCTGCTTTAGCCTCGATGCACGGATCTTCGCCTTTCCTGTCCCAGCCATCCTTGGCCTCCCCAGTGACGAACGCCCCGACCCCGAATTCAATAGGAGGAATGGGAGGAAGTTTAAACCATGCAAATACTTCTGGTCAGCCTTTGATAATGAGTTCGGCTAACGCTCCTTGTTCCACTCTTTTTGTGGCCAATTTGGGCCAGTTTGTGTCCGAACAAGAATTGAAGGATCTCTTTGGCAGGTAAGATATTTTTTACATTTAAAAACATTAAATTTAAGAAATTGTTTAAATTTAAACAATTAAATTTAAATCATTTTAAAAGGTGAGAAAATTTAACAGCTTGAATTGAGGTTTAATGGAGAATTAATGGGGCTTAATGTAAGGGATTTATTTATGTTTTAGTTTCCCTGGATTCTGTCGACTAAGGATGCATCATAAAGGGGGTTCGCCTGTGGCCTTTGTGGAATATTCGGATGTCCGGTTTGCCGCCCAGGCCATCCTTGCCTTGCAGGGTTCCTATCTGCTGTCGTCGGATAGGGGTGGAGTCAGGATTGAGTTTGCCCGTACGAAAATGATCGAGGGAAGTAGCGGAAGTCCTCCCGGTACCAACACCCTCATGCCTTCGGCTATTAATGCTGCCCCCATGGACGTAAGTGTGCCTTATTATCAGTTAATTTTACATCCAAAGGCAAAAATACTTTCTGAACTAAACTGATATTATTATTTATATATTTTCTATAAATCTGAAATAAATCATGAAGACTTCTTGATAGAAAGGGAATCTTTTGCTAAGTTTATAGCAAATTAGAGTGATTGGTTAAGCGTAGAGAAGCATTGGACTGTTTGAGGGCGTATCTATCTTAGCCTAATAGCGTAGTGAGCAGTCTTCAGCCAGCTCTGAATTAATGGCACAGAGTTATTTACGTAATAGAAGTGGAGTTAAGAGATACAAAAAAAAGGTCAGGAGGTATTTTAGGAAGTACTCAATAAATTAGAATAGATCACAAATGGAATTTTAGTTAGGAAACAAAAAGGAACCCAAGAATGCAAGTCATGCAAGCTTTTCCTTTGAACCAAAAAGATCTATTGCTTACTTCGTGAGCCAAAGACAACTCGTCGTGTTCTATGCAACAAAAACTTCTCATCACATCACGGAAACCAAAGCTTTTCACTTGCATTGGGAAGTTTTCTGTGGTTTATACAAGTTCCAGACGTTTCAATGTTTTGAACTTTTCCCAGCGTTGCCAGATTTTTTATTTAAATGTATGTGCAACATTGGGAGTTTTATTTAAGAACACAAGTTTATCAATATTTCGGAATATTTCAGATCTTAAATCACGTTCTTTCACGCATATTTTGCAATGTACTATGACTGATTTTCTTTTCACATTTTCCTGCAAATTTCAAGTTTATTTATTCCGTAACTTAACGTTCATTGTCCGTTTACCTAACTGTTATTTATATCTTGTAATTTCTTTTCAAATCAGTAATCCAATATGGAAGTAGGTTCAAGTTATTAATTTTTGCCTCTTGATGTTTAAATAATCCCGTTACTTTTTGTTATATATTAATGTATGTTCTCTTTGTTTACATTTGTCAACAGGGACATAAGTTGGAAGTCGGACCCAACTAGTGCGCTTAACCTTTTGTGAAGCTCAGATACCAAAGCATTATTTGAAAAACAAAATATTCTTTTTCTGTTTGTTATGATTATGAAAAAGGAGGAAGGAATTAAGCTCTTTCTCCTTATTCTCCGCGAATTGGCTCTTTTACCCGCGTGAAGAAGTTGACTATTTGGAATCTAGAAGGCGTTGACGTATCATGTGTTTGAAATGCAACCTACGAGGAGCAATAATGCGATTATGGTACCGCGGACTTACGAGGACTAAACTGAAACTAATGTGTGACGTAATTGAAACTGTTCTCTTTCCTAAATTTTTCCCCATCTTCTTTTCCTGATTGTTGTTATCCTGCGAGTGGTTTTCGTTATGACTTTTTGTTTATTTGTTTGTTTGTTTTTTGTCTTCTTGAAAAGTCTGGGATTATTGATTTAATTCCATTCTGAGGACGGGACGGAGGATATAATTGCAATTTTTCTGTCTTTTTCTTAGGATTTCGGTCTGTAAGGTTCTTTTTTATTTATTTTCCTTGAAAAACGGGGGAAAAAAGTGTTTTCTAGAACTTTCGTAAGGTTCTGGGAAACTAGATGGGGGTTGTGACGCCCCACGTTTGAAGCCGGGCTTATCATTGAGCTTTAAAACTATAGGACGATTTAGCCTAGGACTTATAGCAATATTTATAGGAATCTGATCTGAGATATCAGAACATGTGAGAACGTGATGGGATAAATGATTTTTTTTTTGCAATGTCAATTTTGAATAGGGGGAGTGGCTGGCCCATAGGTATTAAACAGCCACTGGTCCCCCCCCCCCCTTTTTGTTAATTAGATTTATTTTTTTGTATTTCATGGGTGGGTTTGTTTCTGTTGTGTGCTAAAGGTTATGGAATCTTTTTTTCATTCACTTGTGATGTTACTTTCTGACGTGTCGTTCGTTCGGGACAGACGACATGTTGCTTAACTTTTTGAATTTCCTCGTTCCAGTTTTTGAAAAAAAACGTTCTGCCTAACGTTTAAAAAAGCACATTTTTTTCCTTAACAAAAAAAGAATTCCCGAGGTTGGTTCCGTCCATTGCTGTCGCTCAACCAATTTGCTAAAGAAAAATCTTTCTTGCACCATCCATCCCCTTTCCCTTAGTTTCAATTTTTCCTTCCCTCTTCCTCGTTTTTGTTTGTTTTCATTTCTACTTGGTCTAACGCTTGGCGACAGAAGCCCCAACTGTACACTGTCAAAACAATTTTTATCTCTAGCTTATAGACATCTTGTCAAAATGGCCTCCCGGAAGTTGGTGTAATCATATAAAAAACGCGGGAAAAACAGACAAGTTTTTCCTTTATTTTGTTATTTTCTGTGTCCAAGACGAATAATCGCCCGAGCTGATATTGAATTATCGGCGACAGCAATAGTTGTGATGCGACGACAATCGTCATAATGTATAGTAAAAAATACCCCAAACAAAAAAAAATAAGTGCGTGCAAGGAATTGATGGGATAGCATGGGTTCATCTAGCGAATTTTTTTTCCCTTTATTATTTTTTGCCTCTTCCTGGTTAAGATTCATTTTTCAACAAATTGTCCAGAAAATGAAAATAGTAATAGCGTTGCTCTATCTCACTCTCTACCCCCTCCTATGATAAAAAAAACAAGCTGTGGCCTTTTTTTCTAAAATTGGGTTGAAAGTCAGAGCCCATTGATATAAGGTTTGCAGCTCAGGTTTATTCCAATTCTTACTATTATTGTTGTAAAACGTATGCAGATCAACATTGCATATCGGTTAATTATTCCCGCTGGCAAACGTGGTGGGAATGTATATCTGAACAAACATATCCTTTCCTTGCATAAAAAAACACAACCCACCAAAGAAAGAAAACATTCCCAGCATTTCTCTCCCCTTGTTCGTCTTTTTTTTGTCAATTGATTTTTGGTTTGTCCGTTTGACTCGACTCTTGGCCCCACCCATGCTAGTCAGAGACGGAAGAAATGTTTTCCTCCCTCGTGTTTAAAAAGCTACGTGACCAGCAGATTGTGGCAGAATAAAACAAAACAAACGCTAGGTTTTGGGGGCTTCGATGGAAAAAAGTAAAAGAGCAGGGAGCGTGCATGTCAGACAAGTAATCCTTTATGTGGCGAGAAAAATGTAGACCTAAAGAATCGCTAATGGAGGCCGTTTTGTTGATCTTTGTGCTGGATATATTACCAAAGGGCGAGTGATTTAAATAAAAATTTCGAGTTATAAAGCTGCCTTTTTATTCTAAATATCCTTTAGGAGTATAAATCCAATCATAATTCTATGAAAGTTAAACTTGTAGTTTGTCTTTTAGTATATAAACTACAAGAAGAAGAAACGTTAATTTCACATGTGAAATATTTGCATGAGGTATTCGGTGTCAGTTTCTCTCACTAGATCGCTCTGCCTACCAGACGCCAGCGTTTTTCGGTGAAGGCATTTGTTGTGGTCGGAAAAGATTGTTTTGGGTCGACTTTAAGCGGGGAAAAGTAGGCTTTATGACAAGTTTTAGGTCTTATGATATTAATATAATTATTTTATTAGGTAAATACGTTAAAATGCGAGGAAGAGGACGTGGAATTCGTGGAAATAGAAGAGGAATGGGCCGTCCGCCTATGCCGGGAATGGGACCAATGATGGGAGGGCCTCGAATGATGAAAACTTATATTCCTCGTCCTCCTTTTGATCTGACTTTATGTGAGCCTGCTTTCCCTCCTGCCCATGCTGTTCCCGATGACAAAGATCTTACTCAGGTGGAGTTAATTAACCCCAAAAACGAAGAACGGTTATAATTTGATTCTATATTCTAATATAGGCAATTATTAAGCGTTGCGCAGAACTAGCTCCCACTTCTGATGAACAAGCCTCTATTCTGAAGCTCGTCACACAAGTGCAGAGCATTCTGGATACCATGTCGGTAGCTCCAGGCAATTTTGACGCTTGTGTATGTATTTCCTTAGCTTTTTAATCCTGTAAATGTTCCTAATTCAACATGTACCTTATCATTTACCTTAGCAATTGGAGGAAGTGCGTCTAGTCGGCTCTTTCAAGAAAGGGACTATGATTAAAGGTCATAACGTGGCTGATGTTGTCGCTATCTTAAAAACTTTGCCTATTAAAGAAGTGAACGAAGTTCTGGGCAATAAAACCGTCGAAGAATTAAGGAAACAAAACCCTAATGAAGGTGTGAACGTTTGGGACACCTTAAACAAGCCTATTTCATTTTTAAAATTTATTTTAATTTTGATTTTCAATAGAATTCACTTCGACCCCAAACGAAAGAGGTTTTGTTATTGAAGCCAATCGAGGAATAGCATCTGTGCGAGTTTTGATCGCAGTCCCGCCCACTTTGTTCCGCAGTTTGGATTCCAAGATTCATATGCAATCTCAACTCATGTGCGGACACATGGCAGCCATTAGACACAGGTAACAGAAGCGAAAACAAATCTTCCATTCGAGATAAAGTTATTCTAGAGTAAATTAATTTGTTTCTTTTTTTGTAAGTCGCTGGTTCGAAGAAAACGCCAATCACACTTCCATAAAGATGCTCATTCGTATGATTCGCGATATGAAAGCCAGATATACGCGTTTGGCACCCCTTAATCCATGGATTATTGATCTCTTGGTACAAAAATCACAAAAGAACAACGAAATCCAAATTTTAATTCAATTTAAATACACGTGTAGGCGCATTACAGTTTAACTAACACTTCCAACCACCAAATTTTGCCCGTAGCCCAAGGCTTTCGACGATGTTTGCAATTGGTGTCTGCAGGAATCTTTCTTCCTGGTTCAGCAGGTAAAATTGCCTTAATTAATCCTTCAGAATGGCGAAAGAAACTATTTTATATCCCTTTTTAAGGCATTTTGGATCCGTGCGAGCCCACTAATACTCGAGTACATATGGCCATGTCACTCCAAGAACAAGATAATGTCTGTTTAACCATGCAGACTTTACTGCGACTCGTAGCTCATGGCGGATATCAAGAAGTCCTGGGCCTGCAAACCAAAACTACTGGTAAAAGTCTTCAAAATTATGGTTTCTTGGGTTTGAATCACTTCTTATTCCTCGTTCATTCTAAATAGTATATGAGGAAATCTTTATGCTAAGAAATGAGAAATGCTTAAGAATTCATGACGAAAAAATACCCAAAAAATTCCTACAACTTTATGATCGTTTTGTAGACATCACGAAGGAAGTTTCCGTCTTGGGGGGCGTGGTGATATCACCTTTGGGCCCCGTTTACGAAAGCAGCAGTCCTGCGGTCGAAACCGGTTCACCTGAAGGCGGTGGAGAAGTTGACGATGAAGGTTTGGGAGCAGAAGGAGAAGCAGAAGAGCCCGACGTGACCATGGAGAGCGTCGTTGGCTCATGAGTATTTTATTGATGGCAACCGAAAAATACATAACACTACCCAGGATAAGCGTTATTGAAGTTTACAAATTGACTAGCAACAGTTTTACCATGTATAAGCTCTTATGAATGGAGTTCTATCTTCTTAAAATAAGTCTAAAAAACGGCGAAACATGTTTGAGATTATTTACGAGTTATTTTTACTGGCATGGATTGTTTTCGAGAGGATCCACGTTATTGCAACTGATCTGAGCAGCGCCAGTACGGAGCGCGTTGTCAGCAGGGATGGGTATGCGAAATAAAGTTCCTCGGGGCATACATATACATAATTTGTATTGGCCCCAGTTGGGATCAAGTTCTGCCGACGTGTGTAAGTGGGTGAAGATGGGAATAGCGTTGACATCCAAGTGGATATCCTTGCCAGAGAGGACAATGGTCCCGTTGACGCTTTTAAGCCACAATTCCTGGTCGGCAGAGATGAGAATTTCCTTGCCAGACATACTGATGCCTTCGTTTCCGCGTAAACGGACTTGGGCGTCAGAACTGAGGCTCAAACTGCCGGAATTGGGGCTTACAATGCGGTTGACCAAGGCGGAATTGACGTTTAGCTTCTGGACGCCTTTAGGCAGACCAAAGTTGGGGAAAAGAGTAGAAAAAGCCTTTTGCCCGTTGTTCTGGGCGTCTAGCATCTCAAAGCGTTCCACATTAGTCACTTCCATGGATTCTGAGCTGATATCTAAGAAAGCGTCTGCGTGGTAGCCATTGTCGACCTAAAGTTATAAGTTTTAGCTTCAAATTCATCGAATAAGATCGCTTTGTTTACTCGAAAGCTTATTCCACCATCGTAAGCTTCTACGGTGACGGGAGACTCGTTGAAGCCGTTGATTTTGCCGTCTTTCTTCACAATTTGACGAAAGTCAATTTGGCCTAGAAATTTGACAATGCCTGGCAAGCCAGGGATGACTTCTATGCTTTCCATTGTTGTTGCATCCATGCGCAGAACACTATTAAGCATATATATTGGCATTTTTACTTCAATTTAGGTCATATTATTCATCCCAAGTCAAAGTATAGCATGGGTAAGTGACCAATCAGAGACCGAGTTCGACAGTTATAGCCCTCCCTCAAGGCTCTAACTAAGGGCTACCTTTAGCGTTCCAAGGGAGGGGGGTTGAGCTAATACTTTGAGATGGGTTTACCAGTAGATAGTAATGGTGAGCAGTAGGTTGGCTATTGTTGTGGCAAACAAAGCTACAACTATGGCCCAAAATAAGTATCCTCTTGGCTGTTTAGCATCGGTTACTGCAGTAGTTGTAGGTTGAGCGAGAACACCTCGTGAAACGTTGCTTCGTAAAGTAGCGTTTCTGTCTCTGGAAGGCACAAAGAAAATTGTAATAGTTTAGTAACGATGATGTCTTTAATGCTAGGAACCTCTGCTTCTTACAATGTTAAAGTACTGCGTGGAATGCTGCGTTTGACTAAAGCTTTTTCTCCACGTGATAAAGTGGACATCCGCGAACTAGCTCCATCGAATGATAGAGTATCCATGTTTTAAGTTTGATAGAATTGAAGGTAATGGGAATTTTAACACATGTTCAAGCTGTTGTTTATTTTCACTGAAAAATACACAATTATTGGGTTGCACAGAGGCTAGCGGGAGGCTTTTCTTGAAGATGGGAGTAAACGTGTTAGGAAGGAACAGAAAGTCGAGCATGCGTTGAACGTTTATTTTTAGACAATGGGATATTAGATGACTTCCTAACGGGATTCTTGAAAGCCTCGCACTTTATCTGCATATTTATGCAGACTTAAGTGTAAAAGCGACCTTTCCATAAAATCTCAGCATAATTTTATCAATTATCATTATCAATCTACATTCATTATATCATTAACATTATCAACATTATCTTTTACGTAGCTAGAAGTGACAAGATTTATTATCAGTGGGTTTTTGAATAGTGAAAGGTATTTCCAGTTCTGAGTTGGGGGTTTGTTAAAGCCATGAAAGAATCTGACGCAAGCTGTCAGGAAACCAAGAAGATTGTATCATTGCCCTAGACGCGGGGAAGTTGTGGTTACAGTCTTATGTGCGGCATTGTGTTCAGTATTACACAGTGGTTGTAGTAGTAGAAAGTAGCGATATTTTATACCATGTGGACTGTTGTGAGCTTAATCTGTGTTATTCTACCTGCTATTACAAGTGAGTATTTACTTTAAAAAAATTCAATAGAAATCAATCGTATTTTCCTTAAATACAGTAGCCTTGCAATGTGGAACACCTGGAGTGCCTGCTAATAGTTACCTAAATACCTTTAAAGTAGCTTACGAAGAAGGTGAAACTGTTCGTATATCGTGTAAGCAACCATTTGAAAAAGTCGCGGATGAAAAGGATGGAATTCAAATTTGTGTACTTGGGGTATGGAAAGGGACGCTACCTTTGTGCTGTAAGATCAACATTATTTAACTTCATTTCAGTTCTTTATATTAATTTTTGTCTTACACAGTAGAAAATGTGGCCCACGGTACAATATGGTTTGGGTCTGATTACTCATCACACTTCGAAGGAAAGTACATCCATAAATTGACGAATGTTTTCGAAAAAGTGTTTATTGACGTTCCATTGACAAAGAGTACTAACAAGGCATTAGTAGTTTTCCGAGGTGGGTCCAAGCTGAGCTTCATAATCTTAGTTTCCATTTATAGACTGAAATTGATTTTCGAAAGTTTCTAGACCTTATATTTCAAATTATATTTTAACTGTGAAGTACTAGTTCTGTTTTAAAAAAATATTTTACTTTAGGTAGTATATCGGCTGTAAATAGAAATGGAGACAATGTACCACTCTTACAATCCGTGTATTCGCATGATTTTAAACAATTTCATTCGTGCCCTTTGCTTAAGGGTCACTTTCAATGTGTTGCGAAAAATCCATTCACTTATGTCAAGGTAGAAGTGACTCTCGTAAATCGTACGATCGATTTGTCCAATGACAGGATCGAGATTAAATTAGAACTAGAAGAAAATGGTCTTTTTGTGGCTGACTATACCAGTAAGTACCGGGGGAAGAATGTACGTATTATAATTGTTATTTATGACGCATAAAGTATTGCCATCTAGGCGCTGAGTGTGGTACTCCAGCTACGCCGCTGCATGGTACTGTTACTGTTGCCGACACCAATGCCGTGTATCAATGTAAACAAGGGTACCAGCTTAAGGGGCTTATAACCAAAAAGTGCGAATCTTCCAGGAACGATGGACTACTCTGGCCGCCTGGCAATCCACTATGTTTAGAAACACCTGGAGATCACCTTGGCATTCCAGAAAGATCAAATAATTTAAACTTGGGTAATGAAACGTTACTAATATAAATACTAGCGAGTTCTTTGACCGAGACTCAAGGCAAATACTTCTCTTTTTCAGGAATAGTGGCGGGTTTAATTGCTGCTGGTTGTTTTGTTCTGGCCTTTTTGATATTCGCTATGTATTGGTTGTATAGATTAAGAAAGTAAGAATTTATTGTCGTTTTTGGTGCAATACTACTCAAACGAAAAGAAAATTACTAATGCGTTTTTGCTTAGATACAGAAACGTGAATAAACCAGCCAGCATTCCAATGGTAAGCACTACTACCCGTGCAAGAGGATACAGTGGATTGGACCCTGCTGATGCTTTGTCAAACATGTAAGCCACTTTCAGCCGTATACCATTATTATTGACTAAGACATTTTCAAGCCTGTCGTATTGTTTTACTGTTGATACATTATATATCATTACATTATCTGTGTATTGCCCTTTTGTAGGCCCTTTAATCATCGGTACCCACCCGGAGTAGAGTACCCGTTCCTTGTTGGCAATCTGTACAGTGTCAGATAGGATTATAATAGTTAAAACGCCATCTAGCATGAAACTCGACAAGTTGACTTGAATACGTTCTATACTTGGAAAATAATTTCACGTAAAGCTTTTGTACAGACCTAAAGCCTAATGAAATACTTCCAGTTTTACTGCCTAATTTTGTCTCTTTATACAGGTCAAAATAAGCCTAATGATATATTGTGTAGTTACAAACTATAATTATTGAAAATATACTAGAATTGATCTAACATTCCCAAAAGATGCTTTGATAACATTCAGCAAAATCTTAAATCTCTACAGTAAATCCTTGTTTACATGTTCTAAAACGGAAATACTAAAGAACTGATACGAGTTGCTCCGGAAAGTAACGATTAACTTGTGGTCTAAGGGATTTTACGTCCTAATCTTGCGAAAAAATGGAATCGTCACTTCCTGCGCCAACAGAGTGAACTTATTGAGGTTAAGCTTCGGAAGCTGTAGTCATTAGAACACCGTGGGTTCTATACTATAGTTGCAGTCTTCTGTATTCTTTTACATAATGTGGGCTGTTTTGAGCTTTATCTGCGTCGTTTTACAGGCCTTTACAGGTTAGTATTACTTGAAGAACAAATACAAACTAAAAACGAGGGTTTGGATGTAACTGATTTAGGATTGGCGCTGAAATGCGGAGAGCCTGGAATGCCTGTTGATGGTTTTCTTAAAAACCCAAAATTAGTTTATGACGACGGTGAAGTGGTCCAAATATCGTGCAAGATAGATTATCAAATAGCAGACAAAAATGTCGGAAATCAAACTTGTAGGTCTGGAAAATGGGACGGTAATCCGCCTACTTGCTGTAAGAGACATCTCCAAAAGAATAAAACATTAATAAATACATAGAATCGTTGATAATTTGGAGATTTTTTAGTAAAAAATTTGGCGTACGACAAGAGTTTTTGGTTTGGGTCGGATTTCTCCTCGCATTACGAAGGGAAGCGGATCCATAGGATGTCGAACGTTTCCGAAAAGGTGTTCCTTGACGTTAAGTTATCGGAGAGTACAACCAAAGCCAGGGTATTCTTTAGAGGTGGGTCCAAACTTTCAAAGTTTAAATAAGTTCTTCTGAAGCTTAACTGGTTTACATTGTTTGGACAGCCACATATAAATTAATGTTATTTTGAATTTGTTTATTTTGTTTTCAACTTGGTAGGTAAACTTACCGCCAGGAACAGCACCGTCGACAATGTACCGCTCTTCCCTAGAATGTATGCTCATGATGGGGCAACATTCAACCTCTGCACTGACAAGAAGGATCATTTCGACTGTATTACTCCACACACATTTACAAACGTCAAAATAGAAGTGATCCTCGCGGATCAGAACATTAATTTGCAACAGAACCCGGTCGACGTTATATTACAAATAGAGGATCGTGAAACGGGATTCGTAGTCGCTAATCTTTACAGTAAGTTAAATTATGTCTAAAACGAAATCAAGTTTTGAGAATGTGGGTACTTTTGCTTATACTTTTATGTATTAACCTTGGTATTCCTTATAGATATAGAGTGTGGGAAACCTGCAGCGCCGCTGCATGGTACGGTATCCGTTACCAAAGGTTTTGCCCTGTACGGGTGCGACCAAGGCTACCAACTTAAAGGACAACAGACCAAAGTATGCGATACTTCCGAGAAGGATCTGTTGCTTTGGCAACATGGTAATCCACTATGTTTGGAAATATCCAAATCTGGTAACGAAAGTCCAGTAGCTACGAAAGATGTCAACATTGGTAAGAACTATTCTTTAAAGCAATAGTTTTAGAAGATATAGGTTTTGGAAGTTGAAAGGAGTGCAATACTTTCTTATCTTTAGGGTTAGTGGCTGGGTTAATAGCAGCAGGTTGTGGTATTTTGATCTTGCTCATAATGGGAATGTGTTGGCTTTACAACAGTATCGGGTATTAAGCGTTTAATCATTAATTGGGTTTGGAAAGTTGTTGTGTACCAGCCATTTTATTTAGGCAGCGGAATGATCATAGAGAGAGTAATAAGCTCCCAATGGTACCCATGGTATCCTACCCAGCTATGTATACTAACCAAGGATTTATTGGTTCACGTCCAGACGTTATTCTGCCTCCCGCGTAAGTAACGCCCTGAGGCATTTTTGAACCAGTTTGGAAGGATAGAATTTGGTGCATACAGTTGAAGAAATTCTGAAATATATTTCTTTTCTAGGCCTTTGAATTCTGGATATCCAAGCCCAGTGCAGTATCCGTTGATTGTGAGCGGTCTTTATACTCCAGAATCAGAATTTTCAGCAACGGTTTATGACGATGTGGCAAACCATCTCTACGAACGCTTGGATTAAGTTTAAGTTTATGTTAAGGAAATGTAATTTATATGGCTATATAACTACGAAACAACATGTTTCTTTAAATGTTTTTTCTGAGAAAATTTTACAATTTAAAACATGATTTGGAAACACATCCCACTACAATTTGATTGGACCTACAATTACAGCAAAATTTAGTTCAAATACTAGAAAAAAATAATTAACTATATAACGACGGATGAACTAATTTTCATTACATTTTCATGTCCCAACTGACTTAAAGCTCCCGGTGTCGAATAGCAAGTTTCTCCTGTCACCATAAGGTGGTGCTTGTGTTCTGCATCCGGTCTATACGAAATATGCAGGCTCATGTCTTCTGCGAATTCAACTGCGTGCAAAATAACCGTAACCGTATAATTTATAGCCGTATATTTCCAACTTAAATCAATTTTTAAAAAAACGTACGTAAAAAGAGACACTATAAGTCATGCGAATTATAAGAATACATGCACTTCATACATACACTTTCTACATGCACACTCTGAGTGTGACACTTTTTCAAAACACGACCATAAAACCCGGTTTTCCTTTAAAGAAGCGGACCTGTTCCAGCTGCCAACTAATCAGGAGTTTCGTATCTACCTATGCCGTGAAGTTTACCAATAGTAGGGCACTTTACAAACATTCGGCTTCGTCCGTAGCGTCTGCTGAGTTCAGCAACAACCAGCGCTAAAGCTGTCGAGTGTCAGTGCTGGTCTTGACGGGAAGTTAAGCGTCAACATCTCGAAAGAAAAGTTTTAAATGACGATCACGGAGTAGCAAAACCTGTTTGGAAGCAGGTATTCTACTCTTAACTTGTGACTTTCAGTTCATAAAACCCCCTGAAAATGGATTTAACTTGGAGAGGATTAATTCTCGCATCTTTTCTTGTCAGTAAGTGCTGCCACGCGGTTTACAGTTACATTAAAGTTAGATTGAACATTTACTACGGCACGACTGACAGGAGTGTGTGATGGAAAAGGAACTTGTAGCGGCAAATGGGATGCTTAACCGTGAAGGGGACTTCCCCGCTTTTATTGTAAGTTCAGGCCACGGTGCAACTGAGCTGTAGACCGAGATAGCTCAATGCAGCAGCACACTGTAGGATGGAAAGTTCGCGGAACTACGTAGACGGTTACTCGAAGACCAATAACAAGATATCAATTCTGTTTGCTTTAAAAATTGAGTTAAAAATAGCTACTGTACATCGAAGCCCGATCTCGTTAACGTGCAGTAGCCATCATTACCACTTACATTACCGTCAGATAGTTATTTACAAATTTCTAATGGTTTTGGTGGCGCCACCTATGCCGTTTCTTGTGCAATTCGCCCATAAGCACATTAGGTGTACCGTAGCCTTAAGCACAGCCAGGGGAGTAAGATTTGAAAGTTTAAAAATATATGTTGTAGAACAAACCAAATGAAGTATTTTGTCTGAAGAACCGCTATGTCAATTACGCATATTAACCGAATAATTAATTATTTAGCGGTTTAAGCTCCGCATCTTTCCACTAAGTGAGATCATCAGAAGCTGGTTTCCAGTTTATCCAAGGCCACACTCTTTTTGTTATGGGGATATTCTGCAATGTTGCTCAAGACTTCATCCATTTCATAGTGCGCCAAGCACTTTCTTTGCTTTGACCTTTTGGCTGTCAGGGAAGAGGAATTAGCTTCGCTACTACCGAGTACCGAGCATTTAATTTGATTACTGCTTCTTTTACTATCTGGGGAGTTTTAAAGGGAACAACGTATTGGGAACGTGTTTGAAAACGGGTTTTGATGTGAGCGTAAATGAAGGGTGTAAATAAAGAGCGTAAATTCCGAAACTCCATAAGACGATAAAAAATTCGTTATATGTACATTCGGGTACAATAACGGGTTTATTTGTCGCGAAATCGATTTTGCAAATTAGATAAATACGGATAAGTACTTCATAACGTTGCTTCATGCTAAGTTTCTTTATTTACAGTCCTATCGAAGTCAAAACGCCATAACATCAAAGTCAATGGCATGGTGGAATACAAGGCAGGTGAAGTGGAAGCAACAGTTACAGCTAACCAGCGTCCCCACAATGCTTACTGGATCTTACCTACACATTCCAAATATAAGTTAACAGTTGAAGAGCAGCGCGATGTAAATGATTATAACAATTATTACGTCGGCCATCCGGGTAAAGACAACGGCGATGGAACGTACACCTACCGTTTAAGCATTGCTTCGGTGGAAAAACGGGATTCCGATCCCGGCATTGAATTCGACACGTTTATCGGTGCGCAGAATGAGCATTATTTAATACGTGCTGACACATCTTCTCTTCCAGAACAAGGTACGACATCAGTTTTAGACTTTCATGTAACCACCACAGGCACTACAACGCCAACGGGCATTAGTTCGGTTGATGACAGTCCCTAACAGGCTCAACAGGCCCTAACAATATCTTTTGATATTGGTATAGCTGTTTTCCTTGTTGTTTGCTTGCTTGTTTCCTACATAAGGAATGGCATCCCGATGGTTAAAAAATGCCACATGTAAGCAAACTATAGATAGAAAAAAGACTACAAACAGGAAACCAACTGGTGCAACAATCTGAGTAGAAAAAAACTTCTTTGCTTACTACTTTTTTCTAAGTTCAGCCCCGCTTTCTACGAAGCAAATCGCTGGTCCATGCCAGACGGCTTTTAACAAGGCAGACAACAAGAATTTTTTCCATATCTTAATAAAAAATATCTTAAAATACTGCGTCAAAGGATTTACATAAATGGTTAATTTCAAATTTTCATAGCTTGAATAAATTGTATGGGCTTAATGAGTCACTACTTTTCCGACTGTAGATTTGACAAATGGCTTATTAATATCAGCTATTTGCGTTGTAGCAATCTTGCTTCTAACAGGAATGTCTTGGCGTTATAAGAGAATTTGGTAAGTGTATATTGAATGTCTTCTTTACGGAATTTTGGAATACTTTTTTACGAGCTTTTGTATTTAGGAAGCGGAAAGCTCCGCAGTTTCCAATGGTACACAAAGTAGTCCACCCTGGTCCTAATGCTTACGACAACCAAGCGTGTTACATCTCACATTCGGATATCCATCTCCATCTTCCTCCTCCGTATGTATTTACATGCATTTCTCTGTTATTGTGAAGAATATAAATTCATAGATAATAGAATGTTTCGATACTTTCTTTTTTATACTGCTTTCTTAGGCCTAACAGTTTGAAGTGCCCAACCGCAGGGCAGTACCCAACCAAAGTGAAGTACCCAACGCCAACCGCCTCAACGCAATATCTGAACGCAAGCAATTTGTACTTATCTGTAGCAGACTCCTCTTCAGTAGGGGATTACGATTATATCTATGACGACGTGTTAGACCAGAATATCTGTAAAGAAGTGGATAGCCCGCAGCATATCTACGAATCATTGGATAATTTTTACAGCCACGACAGATTTAGAGATTTCGGTGGATTTTAAAGGTAATTATTCCCGTATACATTATAATAAATCAAAATCAAACTTCGAAAACCTATAATATTAACCATGAAATTTATCATGAGCCAAATTTTGACTTTATTCGCACGTCACACATTTATTTTTCTTTAAATGAGAGGTATTCCTTCAGTTGTACCCTAATATTATTACTGCTCAACTATAGTAGGTTTCCTTGGAGCAATTTTACCACTTTTTTGTCTTAGAATTTGTGGACCTTTTCGGATTTAGTGTCCAACGTGATTTCCGCATGAAGCACTCCCTCAGCATGGCCAACTCCTTGAAATCACACGAGCAAATACACATTACAGACACATTCAATACAGTCGATAAAACTAGATACCACATGACCGTCCAAAACGCTGTTTGGCTTGGCAGCGAATTCCGACCCCGAGACAGTTCTTTGTTTTGAAGTTACAAGTTGATCAACTACTGAGGAAATTGTAAATGATTCCGTGATTTAATATGAATGATTTTTATTTTAAATTTACTCGGTAAAGCTCGGATTCTTACACCTATTTCCAACCACATAATAATAGTTGTAATCCTTTCCATTCAAAGCATAATAGATGCATGTTAGTTGAGACAATAACCTTTATGATTTTCATTTGCCGATATGTAGCTAGATCTTTGAAATAATTGAATACTGTAACATGAGCTGAGGCTCGTAAAATGCAATCTATAACTTTATAATTGTATAAAACCTTAAAACCAATAACTATAGAGACCTGTAAAAGTAACTTATGTATGAAAGAACAATTAAATTAACAACAGCATACACTCATCCGTATTGTTATCACCACCTGTCGTGTTTGAAACCGGATTTTTTTAGCTAAGAGCCTTTCAGTTAGTCTTTGTGCCCTTCATTCTAGTCAAGAAAAATATAAATGCTGCTGCTGAGAGCAGCGAAAATTCATTCCTTCTGATTCAACTTCAACGTGAACGCAGCAATGAGTTCCAAGTTTTCCGTGGTCTTATAAAGTGCAATTTTTACTTTTCTCTTTATTTAAAATGTTAAAATTTCTAATTATTTTAAATTAAATTTTTATTTTTATTTTTAATTTAATTAATTTTAATTTAATTTTTTGTTAAACATTTTTAATTTTAATTTTTACTTTTTACTTTTTATTTTTACAATTCGCTCTCAACTTACAATTGACTTGACTATTGACAGAATCGCATCATAGGCGGCCAAGATTCCAATTTCCAAAATTTTCCAAAACAATTCCAAACATTTATATGTAACTATAGGCTATATATACATTTCTGGAACTGTGAGCGAGTGGAAATTACCAGAATTCACACCCGAAAGTTTGAGTGTGAAATGACTGCATCCGGGTTTCTGAGAGTGATAGAAACTTTCCGACATTACTCACAATTACTGCGAGAATTCAGTTGTTTGGTTACGTTAGTCAGGATTAGCTAGCATTATTAGTAAACTTCAAACAACAGCCCAACATTAATTTGTTTTTGCAGCCTCTTTTGGGAAGAAGGGAAAAAGGACGAAGTACGCAACAACCAACCCTAAACTTGTGGAACGTTTGATGTATTTTCAAATCGACAAAATTTCGCAAAATTGGTGACGAACTTGTGGTTATAGCTAGTGTTGTTCGACATCATGCGTTGCGACAAACAGGAAGCCTGAACTTCCGGCATGGTGGGGGAACATGAAGCAGGTTCAGAAGCTGCAGTCGTTTGATCATGCGGGTTCTAGTTGCATTGCATTCTGGAATTTTGTTTAAAACAATGCTGTGGCCAGTTTTTAGCTTTTTGTGCGCCGCTTTACCTGCTACTATTGGTGAGCATTATTTTTAAAAAGGAAATGTAAATTAGACAAGGATTTGGATTAACGGACTTTTTAATTACCTGATACATGCATTTGATAATAGCGTGGGGATGTGGAGTGCCTGGAAAGCCTGATGGTGGCATTATTAAACCCGAGAAATTAGCCTACGAAGATGGTGAAGTGGTCCACGTGTTCTGTAAAGAAGGATTTAAAATTATTGGAAACGAAAATGGTGGAAAACGAACTTGTGTTGGTGTGAATTGGGACGGTAATCGGCCAACTTGCGGTAAGACCATAGTTTAAAAAAGAAATAGGCTAAGTGATGGGTAAAAACTGCTAATACATTTTACAGTAAAGGATTTGGCATTTGGCAAATCGTACGAATTTTATGGGTCTGATAAGGGAGCTTGTACGTCCTACGTCTGTAGGTTTTCGGAAGTTACCGAAAAGATATTTGTGGACTTTGAATTGTCTCGGAATACAAGCAAAGCCATTGTAATCTTTCGAGGTAAGTTGAAAAGAAGTTTCTTTATTTCCATATTCGTCAGTTAAGGCTCCCCTATTGCTTAGCTCGTCCAGACCATTACCATGGAAAATTTTAGTTGAGTTTCAGTGTTTTGCGAAAACCAATACATTTTTCATTCAAACCACCGAAGGTGCGGTGGCACTGCGAGCTTACTCCAAATGTTAAGCAGTTTTTGTTTTTTTGCGCTGGTACAGGTTACGGTATACTGGAACCCCTTCTCATTCTTCGAACATTTTGCTGCTACATTCTCATGAAATAGCGCATCATAGTTCAAATATCAAATAGTTCATCAGCGCCATCTTTTGGCCAAAAATGTACTACTTGTACTAAATGTACTACGCAGTTTACCGTGGCCTTAAAAATTAATTTGCATTTTTCAAACAAAAATTAGAAACATAAAACTGGGTCGTCCTTCGTATTGCTATCCCCTACTTTACTGTCAAGACATTTTGATAAAACCTTGTTTATCTTTTACATAAAAATGCTTTTGCCTTCCACGTGCTGTCGTGTCACAGAAAGCTAAGCTAATACAGGAACCGTAATATTAATTTTTAAATTTTACACAGGTAATCTTACTGCTAGAAGCAATGGACACAGCGTACCACTCGTTCAAGCTGTGTACGCTCATGCTTATAAAACGCGTAGACCAGGAAGTTTCGAATATTGCCCCTTGGAAAAGGATCACTTCAGCTGTACTTTACCTCAGCTGCCGTTCACGCACGTCAAAGTAGAAGTAAGCCTCAAGGATCAGGAGATTAATTTGACGAATAATCCAGTCAAAGTTGAATTACAACGAGAGGGCAACGGATTCATAGTATATGATTATGCCAGTGAGATTGAATAATTTGGAAAAATTATGACAATTCATGGTCTTTACCTTTGTTATAGACATACAATGTGGTACCCCTGATGTGCCGTTGAATGGTACTGTAAACATTACTGGCGATGTAGCCGTATATGAATGCAACCCGGGCTACCAATTAGTTGGACTTCCTTCGAAAACATGTAATACATCCAAGGAGGATGGAATTCTCTGGCCGCGTAATATTACTCTATGTCTAGAAGATACGAAAGAGGGCACCACTGGTAGGAACGATTCCTTGCTATCTTGTATAGTGTTAATGAGTCAATACTTTACCCGCTGTAGCACTGATGGCTGGGTTAATAGCTACTGGTTGCGTTATGGTGGTCTTGCTCGTAATAGGAATGTGTTGTCTTTCTAAGAGAAGTGGGTAAGCATTGAATCCTTTATTACGGAGTGTTAGAAACAGTTTTTTGTACCAGTTTTCGAATTTAGGCTGCAGAATGCTCAGAAAGAGGCTAACAGGTTACCATTGGTACCTATGGTAGGCCACCCTGGTGTTCAGAACCAAGGGTATAACGTCTTACATCCGGATATCCTTCTTCCTCATCCTCCTTTGTAAATAATTTGGGCATTTTTGTTACATATTATGGAGAAGATAATCATATAGATAATAACAACTTTTAATACTTTAAATTGTTTTGCTAGGCCTAACAATTTGAGCTACCCAAGTCCAGTGCAGTACCCACTGATTGTTAGCGATTTGTACATTCCTGAATCAAACTACTCATCAGTGCGAGATGACTATGACGACGTACACCCGCATATCTACGAACCCTTACATTAGTTTAACGACAACGACAGATTTTGATTAGCTTTAAAGGACAATTTCTGTATACATTACACTTGAATAAATTAAGAATATCTGTAACAAATTAACCATGAAGCGTATCTTGAGCTTGATTTTAACTTTGTGTGCACATTATCATACATTTCTTTTTATTTAAAAGTAGAGGTATTCCTTAAGTGTACCATACGTTCAATTTGCGGTTAATTGGAACAAGCTGACTGAAAAATTGGTAGATATATTTTGACATAATATTACAAAAAACTGCAAAGAATAAGAAAATCCCAAAAGAAGTTTCGTTAAAGTACTTTTTTTTTTTTTTTTTTTTTTTTATTCATTCACAACGTAGGCTTGCGCCTATTGTTGGTTACATGCTTTCCCTTATCAAGTATTAAATATGTAGAGTTGTCTCTCACAAAAACCAGTACCAAACTTAACGAAATGAGTGGGAGGATGAATAGGGGTGAGGTGAAAAATGAAGGGAGGGGTGGTACAATCTTTTGCTGATTGTCATTTGCACTCGGGGCTTCGTAAAGGGCTGCGTATTATATTGTAATGTTTAGGTATAAATATGGTAAAAGATAGTTTATTACGTACAGTTATGTATAAATGTATGGAACTGGATGTCAACTAACGAAAATTTCGAGTTTTCACATCAGAAAATTTGAGAAATCACTGATCGCAATTAAAATTGCGAGACTTCAATTACATAACATAACGCTATATAGTAACTGCATAAATTATGTTTGCGTTTGCTTGGGTCTGTGCTTGTATGGTATAGAGCACAAACATTTCCTTGCATAATAAACTAAATTCTTGTTGCAACTAACGTACGGTTTATTTGGGCTTGTCGTTATTTCATTACCCAAACCCAACTTATTATGTGACGCAACATGTGTGCCGTATGTGTTATAGTAAACTATGCACTACAGGAAGTTACACGAACATCCTTCAAGTTCGAGAACACCAGTTAAGTTGTACAATTGCCAATAGCATATACCATAAGTCTTTTTTCCTATAGAGAAGCCTTCCAGGATCCGATAGTCTATAGTATAAGACTTAAATATTTGGTCCCATGGTAATCCACCCTTTTGTTCAGGTCCAACAATTTGAGGAACCTACTGAGTTGGCGATTTGGTAAAATCCGCAATCAAACTTACTCATCAGCGGGTTACGCGACTATGACGACGTGGGAAATCAGCATATCTACGAACGCTTGGATTAGTTTAACTGTTAGATTTTGATAGCTTTAAAATTCAATATCGTGGAAATCAAAAGCCCGACAAATCCATAACAAAATAATCCATGAAACATATTAGCATACGCTTAATTTTGTACTTTATTCGCACGCAATATATTTTTTTTTCAATTCAATACCAATGTATTCCGCCTACATTTATTTATACATTTATTTATAGGAGAAGTATTGACTATATTAGATTTTTTCGTTTCGATTTTCGCATTTTTGTGTTTTAGAAACGGTGGACCTTTTCGGATTTACAGGCAAACATACCGTGGAAAGTCAATGGAACCACTCCCTTTGCTTGAAACTCTACCATGGCCAACTCCTTGAAATCCATTCCTCTTAATACAAGCAAATATACCTTACAGTGATCCTTTTCATTCAATACCGTTGACAAAACTACCCCATCATCCTCTAAAACGCTCTTTGGATTGGCAACGAATACAGGTTCGGAGACAGTGAAGCCCGGCTTTTCCCATACCAACGTTTCCTGGGTTTGAAGATCCAATTTGATCAACTGTTAATGAAAATATGAATAATTTCTTGATACATAGCATGAATGATTTTTTTTACTCGGTAGAGCTCGAGATCTGCACCCAGGCCAACCCCATAACAATAGCGGTATTCCATTCCGTTGAAAGCATAATTAATGCGTGGTAGTTCCATGGGTATTTCAGACAATCTTTGAGGCTCGCAAAATGCGTCTACCTGGTGTTAAAGCAGTATGCATTAACGATTGAGCTCTTTCCGAAGTCATAAAATTATATAATTAAATTTAATGTATTTTCCGAAATATTAAAACACTAGCTATACTCTATTCTATTGATTAAGAAATTACTAAAAAATACTAAATAAATTAAAGAAATACTTAGGAACATAGAAACTTAACTAAGATTTGATAAAGAATGTAAGGAATTACTTTGGTACTTAAAGGTAGTAAAATACGCGTTGGGTAGGTGTAGTGGTATCCTGACGAACTGTCTACTGGTGGCTCCTTACTGAAAGTTTCAATAAACTTGAGTCCATTCTCTGCTGCACAAATATCCATCACTAATTGTCCCTCCTTTTCGTAACAATTTATGAAATGGAATGCGAATAAAGGAGGGGCTTCGTACGTCACAGGAACACTATTTCCCGTGGATCGATTTATCAAAACAATCCTAGTCTAAATAAAGAGAATTCAACGACGATTTTCTCTTGTTTATTTCTGCTATTTGTACCTTTTCATGGCCGTACCATTCCATGCTGTCTTTAAACGTTGTGCCCATGAGTTTCATTGTTGCTAGTTTCAGGAGGTTCACCGCCAGGGGCGTTTCTAGAAACACAAAGTAGTTTTCCGTGACGCCAAAGCTATGGAAGTATGCTGGATGGAATTTCCAGCGACAAGGAATCGATGCCACGATTGTAGCTTGCTTAAACGGTGCCACGTCATCGCTTTGATGGTCTTCAGCTGGAAATCGGACGATATGATAGCAAGGACCTCTAGCGCCAAGGTAGGAAGTACCTAAATTGTACACCGTTCCGTCCTTCTCCACGTGAGGGTGGGCTGTGGCGGTATTGACGGCTACATAATCAGTCATAACTATTTTCTATCACAGACAAAACAAATAGGAATTAGAAATGAACGAAGCTGCAGCATCCTTAGAATCATAGAGATGATTCTAGAAGTATTTTAATGAAAGGCTACTAAATCAAACCTTCTCTGGGCGAGTCTCCAGGGTCTTAGGGTCAATCCTGTGAAGTTGGTTAGTTTCGGTCATGGCGTAGATTCCGTCTCCAAAATAGGCCACACTGACTGCACAGTTGTCAGTCATTTCTGCAATATTCGGTATGGCAAACTTGGCAATAAATCTGAACCCCCCAATTTATGTTTATTTTTGCTGTATTACTATTATTAATGTGAATGAAATGCTAAAGAAATTCTACAACCTTCCGAAGATACTTTGACACGGATCGGGGAAGGCAAGGGTCCCGAATTGGTCCATAATTAACCGTTGATTCGCGATGCTTTTCAAGTACGTCTCACTCTGTAGTACACGATTTCGATACGTGACTTTACCGTCTTGGATCGCGAAACGATGCAGTACTGAAAACCCATCAAACAGGTGGTTAAACTTGACTCCTTGTACTTGATTAACTCCTCCTCCGTTGCGTACCAAGACGCCGTTGATCCAATCAGGGATTTGGCCTTAGGAAGAGTATAAATTAAAATAGTTAAATATAGCATACGTTATTATTATATTTTGCGAATTCTTTTTTTTTACTTACCTTGAATGGTACCCTCTACAGAAGTATTAGTCTCTTTATCTAAACTGCGAGACCATGAGTTTATTGTTCGGTCACCCATTGTTGGCCTAGTTCTCACTCAAGCTTTGATTAACAACTGATTAAAATCTGCCTAAAATCCCTGCCAACTGCCTAAAATCCCAACGTATTTATATCTTGACAGCTTGATCATCACAAGATGAAATCCTTCATAAGCCCAAAGGCCACTAGCCTTTACAGGCCACTAGCCTATGGTACACTTCGGGTCAAAGGCCGTTAAGGAATTGAAAGATCACATGGTACATCACGTACGAACCCAACAGAATCTAGAAATTTAACTTTTCAATAATCCATAAAATCAACAAAACCCTTTCTTAAGATAAACGTCAAAATGTACTAAGATAAAGTTCGACAGGTACTCTCGTCTTATCTCAAGTCATCCCATAAGTATCAACCTGTAGGACACAACGTTGAAAGTTAAGCAAATCAAAAAATATAGTCATCGGTTATACCAGTGGTTCTCAAACTTTTTCGTTCGCGACGCATTAACATGGCAGTATCCCATATATTCGCCGCGGCGCCCCTCATATCATAGTCCTATCTAAAGGCACTCCCCGACAGACGTTTTTTTGTACATTTTCCGTTTTTCTATGTCCGCAGGGAAGGAAAGACCATAAGGAAGATCCCTAAACACGGAAAATGTGAAAAAAACTTCGATCGGGGAAAGCCTTATAGTTGCTGCATCTGTGAAATTACATGAATCTTTCGCGGCGCATAGTTTGAGAACCGTTGTGTGGAGAACGATAATTTTAAACTTAATTCCGATACCTAAGCAAGACCACATTTCGCTGACCACATTTCGACCATATTTCGCCGACTTATAATTCTCAGCTCATATCCAGGAGGCCGAGCGTCAGATCACCGGCTAATTTTCTTCTCACGCATCCGGTCCATACGTTTTTGCCCGATCATTCCCTTTTTTAATAATGTAACCCATTCAGGATTCAGCAGATTCCACGCCAAACGTGTATATAAACGCTTATTCTCCCCCGCCCGCGCCGCTGACACGCTCCATATACGACAGAGCAACCTTTCCATACCGCAGTTAATTATATAGGTTAGGGTAAGTTAGGTAACGATAGGTAAGGTTAGGAGCCACCCCCCTCTTGTTGAGCTTCTTAATAGGTGGCAGCACGTACTGGTTGAAAACGATGGAAAGCATGCTCCTGAAACGCGTAATTTAGTTACGTGTTACGGAAATTGTCGAGAAATAATAAGAAATAAGTATCCAGTGAACAGATTTGTTATATTTTCTTTATTGCATTGAACGAAACATTTAGGCGAATAATTACAAAACATAAACACGTTGGCTCAGACCTGTTTATTATCTAACAAAAGGGGGAAAAAAACGTTCGGTAGTGTCTAAAGTCTTTTTTTCCATGCTCCCATTAAGAATCCCGATTACAATAAACCGCAAAACAATATAATAAATGATTAAGCATATTGTTATGTCCATATATTCGTATAGTAAAGAAAGCGAGTAAACCTTAGCAAAAAAGTAAATATAGCATTCAAGTGAAAAACTGGGGTGTTCATAGCGTCATCTAGTTATCACCGGGTCAAACGGTCATGACTAGCTGGGTACCACGTTGTCAATACCCAACGCAACTGGTGGGTACACGCAAAGGCATGGTATGGTGAGCCTCTTTGTTATAGAGTTCATCTAAGGCGCGAATCAAAGCTTCCTTTTCCAAGTGCTCCGACAAACGACCTTTAGGCAAGCAGTGGAAGTTGAACTACCCGAAGTAAATCCAAGAGTTAATACGCAGAAATAATTCAAGAAATTATTTTTAAAAATTATAATCTTTTGTTTGCTTACTTTCTTCTCGATCATGCCAGCAGGTCGGCAACCCGAGCGACACTTGGCAACGGGTGAGATGGAAAAGCAACGCTGTCCTTCGCGGATTGCCAAATGATTGCGAAAGCTGGTACAACCAGCAGCTCCGCTCACTTCTGAGAATCCTAGGCCCGACGTCATAGGTCTACACAATCATAAAGAAAGAAATACAAGAAGATAAAAAATTATATTTCAAATACATACTTATTAACGTAAACAAAAACGAAAAAACACCGAGTTATAATTAAACAATTAAGGATTAAGTAAGTACGAATTACATTGAATTAAATATTAATGATTACATAAATAGCAATTAAATAAGTAACAACTAAACAATTAAGGGTTAAATAAGTAACAACTACATGACATTAATAAGAATGAAATAATAAAAAAATTTGGTTAAAAGTATTGACATTTGCTAGAAAACTATAAATAAAATTCCAGAGTAAAGTACCTGTAGTCTCCGCCTCCAAGATTGGCGGCCTGTAATTCCGCTTGGCAGTTAGCTTGGACCTTCTTCAGGTTTTCCTTTTCGGTAGCCAAGCTTCCAGAGTATTTGCCTCCAGGCAAACTACAAGTACCAGCCACAGCTCCACGACCAGCTACACTCGAACCCGTGGATTCCAGCATGTACGCGACATCCATGTAGTCCGAAGGAATAGCGCAGCCTTGCGGTCCCCTCAAATCATCGACCGTCTCTCCGTTTTGGGAACCACACAGTCCGCACAGCCTTCCGCGATGGATCAACGATCCCTATTCATAAAAATTTCAATTTCAAAATCTTTAAACCTCCCTTTTCAAGATTCCCTTCAAGTCACTACAATCTTCATCTTTTCAAGTGAAATCTTCTCAGAAAATATGATTTGAAATTAAACTTACCGCCACGAAAATTTCGTCTTCGTCCGCATTAACGCTGATCCAATGTTGGGGCGCGCTGACTTCCACGTACCCATCATCAGTCTGCTTGATGATTGCAATCACGTTACCATCATCATCGGGTACCCTCAAACCGCTGGTAATCTTCTGTTCGGGCTGGTCGTTAATGCTAACGAGGTTGGTTGCGGGGCAGAATTCGATCTTTTGGTTGTCCAACAACAGCGTAATGTACCGTTTGCCACTGGTTTCCTCCCTTGCCAGTACCGCCATCTTGTAGCGACCCGAGCAATCTTTGGTGACCACGTGGTCGCAGCTGGTGAGCGTGATGTTGTAGTCCAAACCGTCATAAGTCGTGACGTGGTCGTCCGCTACGAGACATTTGCCATGTGGCGAGTGTAGTACGGTCAAGGAGGGCGCTATATGCTCCGCGTTCAGAGGCAAGATGGTTTGAGCCAAGGGGTGGACGCGTACGTTCTCGTAGAAGGTATTGGCCTTGGGTTTGAAGAAGCGCAAGTTCATCGAGCCCAGGAAGGGGAAAATTTCGGATTCAATGCGAATGTGGCCTTCTGGGTTGCGAACGCCCACTTGGTTGTCGGTCATCCATGGCGCCATCCAGTGACGGAACGCGTTGGCGGACTTTATGGTCAGGTTTTGGACCAAGGGAGGCACGCCCTTGTAGTCAATGTCAAACACGTAGTTGTTGAGTGTGGCTGCCAGGCGGCGGCTTGTCAAGCAATCGAAACTGACGCCATAGCTGCGTTTCTCGTCTTCGACGCAATTTTCGGTGGCGTACTTGGACTCGGCCGTCACGTAAGGGCTTTGACGACCAAATTTAGCCTACCAGAAAGAACCAGCATGGGTTTTAGAGCTCAAAAGGGTGATTTCGAACAGAAATAAGTGAATACCTTGACAGCAATATTGGGACTGCGCTCGCAATTGCCTTCGAAACCAATGTTGAGGTTGGCGTAAGTGGTCAAGTCCGCTTTGATCATCTCAGAGCTCTTGACGACGTTAATCTTGGGCCATTTCCATTCTCCGTCGACGCAAATCTAAAGAAATTCCGCGTCAAAAACGATTTTTTGAAACTCAAAACAAATTCTTCAATATTTCTAGCGGTTTAAGGGGTTAGATTTTACCTCGTAGTTGGTTGGTTCAGAGCCTTTGGGGATTTGCTGTTGCTTCATAAGCACGTTCAAACGTTGGTGTTGGCCGTATTCGCCCATTCCGGCGGTGACGGAAGTTCCGAACCGTTTGGTATGAGTAGTGCCCATGAATTCCACTCCGAAATCAAGGGAAACGCCGTAAGCGTCTGCGAAAGGATACCGAATCATGTTAAAAGTCACCAAGACCACGACAGTTTTTAGTTATGAAGATGTTGATAGAATAGAAGAACATACTTATCATGGGAGCGAAGAGTTTACGGAACTTGGTAGAGCTCCAGCCACTGCCTTCCTTAGCCCAGACAGTTTGGAGGAATTTAAGTTTGGATTTCGAGAAAGCATTGCCCAATTCTTCTTCTTGGTTCAACTCATCTTCTTCTCCACCAATGCCGGCATATCGAGAGCCTGAGGCTGACTTGTAGCTGGATTGATCGACGTTAGCGAAGCCAGTGGAGGATGATTTGGCGCCAGTTTTGGTGCTGAAGTCATAGCCTTCCTTCGATTTGAATTCTACGTGAGATTTACAAACGGAAAATAAGCAAAGTTCCCAGGGTTTTGCTAAGGGAACTTATGGGAGGTTTACCGATGCTGAAGGTAGTGCGAACTTCGTCGGTTACAGACTTGGCCACATCCAAAACGAAGATGTTTTCATGGGCTTTGATCGTAGAGGGCAACCAGGAGAACAAATGGAAGCCTAACATACGTTGGGTATACACGAAAGGATCTTCCATGCCTTGGACATCTCCGCGGAAGACGTTTTCCAACACAAGGCCAACTTGGTCACCCATGGTGTAACGTTTCTGCGAATGAATAAGATCAGTTTTACTAGAAAAAGAACAAAAAGGGGAAAAAGAGACGGAATGGGGGATTTGAATTACTTCTTTTGGTTTGTCGAGCAACGCTATCACTTTCGTTTCCCGATGAGCGATGATGGGGGTGAAATCGTTGATGTTTTTGATTCCAGTGAAGGGTTGGACCGAGTAGTGGTACATATGGACGCGGTCACCAATGGGTTCGAAGGAAGTGCTTATTTGACCCTCACTGTAATCGTAAATCATGCTGAATTTGCCCGGCAAGGCTAAGCTTAAGCTCATATCCACACCAGCGCTTGGCATCACAGTTGTGAAGGGTACTTCGTTGATTATCTTGGTCATCATCTTGAAATGCAGCCTGTTTAATTAATAACGTAGAAGAAAATTTATTACCAACAAGAAAACGCACTAACACCACCAGACCTCTTCGTAAACTATCTTTGATCTGAAATTTCACGTAAATGGTTCATTTGGCGCCAAAACGAGCTTTTAAATATCGTTACTGATATAGAAAGAATCGACTTAAGATTTCAAAACTTGTCTTAAGTCCCCTAAATCGGCTCTTAAATATAATCGTTTCGATACTCTAAAATGATTACAGTGCTCGAAACTGATGGCAAAACTAAAATTGATACTAAAAAACTTAAGGAGCACACGGATTGGACATGTTTAAGATCGATTTCCTTGAGAATGCCCTTTGATGCTTAATTCTAAAGCGCTGATTGGATGATAGGATACAAGAGATGGCGTCATTAGCCAACTGTTGTTTTCGTTTGTTTCTCGTTAATACGTAACGCACAAACGTGCTAAATCTGTCAATTTTCTCCGTTTCTTACGCGCTGTAAGATAATAATAAAATCCCTAACTTATGAGTCTAAAATTTAACCGTAAAAGACTTGTGAAATATAATACAGAACAGCAGAAGGCGCCAACTTACACTGGACGAATGACTCCGCTAATTTCGCTGGACTCTAGAAGTCCAAATTTGCCCTGCAAGTTGCTCTTCACGGAGAAGATGACTTTGTTGTGGGTGTAGACACCATAGGCAAAGCCCATGGAGCTGGGAAAGCGAATAAAGGCATCCGTAATAGGGATCCACTTATGGTAGTTGATGTCAGTACCGGCTGAACCCGCGCCCATTGCCCGTGACGTAATGACATCTAAGCAATAACATTCCTCAAAATCTCTTAACGAAACTAAGAAAATCAAATAAATTTACTGCGAATAGCGTCGCGGATGGTATCTTCATCCAAGTAGAAGAACCGCTGGATGTTATCAATAAAGTTCAAGTAAAGGATGGCTTCTGGATCTCCCGAAGCACGCGCTTTGATTTGAAGTTCTTCATGAATGTTCAAAAGCTCAGGACTGGCCTTTTCATGGGCGTAGGAGCTAGCACCGGTAATTGGACCCAAATTAATGGGAGCTTTAGCCTTAGCCTTATATCCTTGGTAACTGCGGGCAGCCCCCAAGACATCTTGCAAGAAACCAGCCTTGTCGCGCACGCCGGGCTCGCCCATGAAAATGTCCAGGATTTTCTCCAAATGTTTAGCATTGGCGGCGAACTAGTCGAATTTTAAATTAACCCTTACAAAACGGAGCTAATTAACTGTGTTTTTTATACTTCGAAAACGGGGTTGCGGTGAGGTCCTAACTGCCAAACCATGCGTCCGTACATGTTAGACGAAGTGAAACTGCGCACGCCCAAAGTGTTGATGAATTGGACCAAGTAACCTACACGAGAACGTTCCTCATAATGGCCTGTGATGAAGTTAAGGGATGAATGGGGGCTGTATTGTAATTGGGGTTTGAGAAGCGGTAGAACAGCTTCAGCTTTCACGACACTACAAGACCGTAAAATATCGAATCATTTAAATGATAATTTCTTCGTATTTATATTGTACTTACACATCGCGCTTCAGCGGGTCCTTGAGACTGGCCAAGTTGGAAATGGTACTGTACAAGAAGCTGTTAACGGCGTAAGAAGGCTCGAACCAGGTAGCCAAGGCGGTTTTTTGCCAAAACACGATGCGCGGGTTGCGTAAGAACAAGATGGTGTACGCAGCAATACGCACCTAGCAGTATCACAATTCAAAATTAAATTAACCGCGTAAGTTACGGATAGGAATTCTCAGATACCAATTACTATCAATCTAGTTCAACAACACGATATCGATCATGCTAGTGTTGGACCAGTACGGTCAATATCAATATGGACCACATAGTAACATCAAGGAAATTATAACCGAGCGGATCTCATGCAAATTTCGGTCAAAGTTGACATGTGCGGTACTTTCAATGTATACGAGAGTAGACTTACCTCTGGATCGTCAGCTTTGTTGACTGAAATGGGTCGCAGGATACGGGCCACTTCAGGGTTCTGGTCAATGGCCAATTGGCTCAATGCATAGATAGCCTTGGCTCGCGAGAGGGTACAGGAAGTGGTTTCGCGTTGTGGAGTAATAGCGTCGCTTTGGTATATATCTTCTTCTCCTCCTGCTGCGAACTTACCACCATTCTTCTTGCTGTACGCCTTCTTACGCATCGCCTTCATCTTCTTGGTCAAATATTCTTGTTCCTCCGCTGCTTCTTCCAAACTCGTGTACTTCTTACCAGCCTTCTTGCTTCCAGTGTAGCCTTCCTCTTCAATTTCCTTATTGGGAGTCCAGGACTCTCCTTCTTCATCCTTGCCCCACTTCTTGCCCTTTTTGCTGCCCTTCTTGCCTGCAGCTCCGGATTTGGCTTGTTTCTCTTCCTTGCGGATTTGCTTTTTCAATTTTCTATCCATTTTCTTGGCCTTCTTCTTGCCGCCTTTGCCAACTAAGCCATCATACTCTTCCTCTTCATCCTCCTCTTCCTCATCTTCTTCTTCGAACGCACCCAACTCTCTGCGTGCGCGACTGCTTTCCTCGAGGTCTTCCAAACTGGGGTCGCAGGACGTGATGTAGGGCTCCAAGATGGGAATGATGGATTCATGACCAACGTTTTCTAGAGCGGCCATCATGGCGGTCTGCTCGCCCAAATCTTCAGCGTTGTTCAAGGACTTGGTCAAGTAAGGCAGCAGACGGTTGACGTAGAAATCGTCGTTGGGATTGCACATCTCACCCATGGCCAATTCAGGGTAGCGGGCGCTACTAATGGTTTCGTTGACGCAGGCTTGGTAGAACAAACGCGTAACGGCCAAGGCGGTGGTTACCTTCAACTGCTGGTCGTTTTCCACGACGTCGGATACCAAGAAATCCTGCGATTCAAATACATGTGTTGCAATTACTGTTGCAATTCACTGTTCAGTTTCTAAAGCAACTCGCTTCTGCGATTCAGTACAGTTCACTGTCGAAAAATTCATTATTGCAATTCACTGTTGAACAATTCACGGTTATAACTCAAACAAAGAATGCGGTTAGCACTATTTGTTTAAAATTTGCTTAAATTGCATTGTTTAAGTACTTAATTTCTTTGAAAAGATGCCCTTGTATGATTCGGAAAATCTCTCCGAAATTACCCCAAAGTTATTTAGTTTTCAGGATTTTACCAGCAATGCATTTTCATGCATTATGGGAGTCAGTACTTACAATAAGGCTCTCGAAGACTTGCTTAGTTGGGGTTTTCACCGTCATGGGCAGCATGGCTACGCGAGCATAAGCCGTTTCGCCAACCAAAGTTCCTTTCGTGATCAGTTCTTGCAGAATAAGGATGGTAGGGTTGGTACCAGCTCCCACCAAAGCATCAATAAGGATTCGCCTAACGATCCAAGAACTTAATAAGAACTCTTTCTCAACTTCTCTTGAAGAAATATCAAAGAAATGCCATTTCTTTTTAGAACAATCAACGAAAACTCGAGTTTTTACCAAAATTTTCCCTTTGTTTAGACAAATGAAAGGAAATTGCGAAGCTTACTTTCCAGAGGAAGTCTTGACAGTATCGAGCAAGCTGAAGAACAAGGGTCGGAGTTCATCATGGTCCAAGAACATGAACGCTTTGCGGATTAAGTTAATCTTGTCTGGGATGTTCTTCGAGTTAGGTTTGATGTAATACTCTTCACCTTCCAAATCACGCACGACTTCTTGCAGCAATCGACGAGTCTCTTTGGCGATACTTTCTGTACTAGGATCCACAACCCAAGGAGAGTTGGTTTCCGTGATGGAAGGTTGCTTCATGCGGGGTCCGTATTCGATCAGATCTTCGTCGAAGGAGAACACCAGTGTTTTGATGGTACGCTCTTGGCCACGGAAGGTAGGCAAACGCGTTCCAGCGGTGCTCGATTTCTTCACGTTGCGAAGTTGGATGCGTTGGACGCTCGAGCCGACCACTGGTTCCGTTTCGTACGCAAAGGGTTTAATCACAAGCTTATCCACAGTGATGATACGTTGGATCAGGAAAGAACCGTCTTCGATGGTGCAACCCACAATCCTTGAGACATCACTGTGCTGTAAAAAACAAAGAACAAAACCAAATAATGATACTAATGATTGAGCCAAAGAACAAACTTTAATGGATTAAAGACAAATTAGAAGAATAACTTGTTAAAATTACCGAATACATGTTCTGGCAAGAAGACAATTCTGGGCTGCACTGCATGCCATTGGGTCCTTGTAGGTTAAACTTGGGTTTGATGGGACACCTGTCCAAATCTTTGATTTTCTTGACGTGGTAAACCGATTTCCCTTGGCAAAGTTCAGGGTAAGGCAACATTTTTGGCTGGGCGTTGAGTACTTCGTCAGTAAGACGAGAGATTTCGTACCAAGTCTCACAACGTCCAGTAGTGCATTCCTATTGAAACAACACATTAATGGCAATTGAAACCTAAGCTTCAGTCTTGACCAAAACGGAAATGAGCTGATCTGAACTCTTAAATATTTCAAACGAAATTGTTAAATTATTCTAAACTTCGTAGATTAATGTCGCAATTCCATCAAATTACTCCTCACCTCCATGACTGTGTAAACGGAATTCTCAGACCCATAATTGTCCTCGGCCGATCCACTTTTGTCTTCGAAAAGGGCAGAGTTCTGCTCCAATTGCAGCTGCAACTGGGCCAATACTGCTCGCTTAAAGTTGACGACCCACAAAGGTTCTTCAGCTCCCAAAGTAAGAGACTCAACCTAATCCATGCGTAAATACATTAGATAACATACAAACTAAACAAAACTTAAAATTAAAACAAATAAAAGTTCGGAAAAATCTTAAAAAATGATTCAGATATAAAGAAAAGAAAGTTCTAATTTGACTAAGGTCGTACCTTGCCCTGTTTCATGGTGACCACAAAAGGTTTCTCAAGGTATTCGCGGTCTTCAACGTTCACATTCTTGCCAGGCTCCACTTCGATGTTCTTCATGACTTCCAATTTGTCCATAATGTTCTCATTGAAAGTTTTGGCTCGGGCATCCACGAACTACAGTTAATATGTTAAGTATTAAGAGACGTTGGGTTTTCTTGATTTAGATTCACTTACCGAAACAACAATAACATTTTCGCTCTTGGGTTCAACCGTCAGACGGAACTTGATACTGGCTCCAGCAAACTGCGGAGCGATAGCTGGTACTCCTGTAGACATCCAGCCTTGGTAGTCGTACTCGTAGATATTTCCCGTTTTCCAAACTATCCGTTAAAAAATAAGATCATTTTCAAACATAAGGAGGAAATAAATAGGAAATATATTACCATTGCCAGTACTGGATGCTGTGATAAAAGTGTAAATTTCATCAGAAGAACTTTCAGTATCTACAGAGCGCTTGGATTCATGACGGACTTTCTGGCCAAACCAATTGGAACCGCCCCATTGGGGGTACTGGGCGGAGCCAGCTCCAGATGGATATTTAGTTGAGCCAGCATACATGGGATTGATGCTCGAACTAGCTAAGCGACCGGACCCAATACTTTGTGCCCATTGGCCTGCAAAAGGACAACGCCAGTACATTAAGCTAATGTTCCTTTTATTGCAGCTTATACTATTTGTCATAAATTTTGAATCTTTTTAACTGATTGAATCGCAGTTTACAGTTCTGACACTTATAGTAGGTTACTACCACTGCGATTTTTATGTATCTGGTATTACAAACTATGTAATGTTCGTTTTAATTATTTCCAGAAGGGTAATTCTATTTTAATAAAACTTTAAACAGAACCGTCAACGCCATCTAGAGGAGTTTTGTAAACTGAAAATTAAACATTTGGAACAAAGAAAATCGCATAGAAGAAAACGAGCGAAAGAAAGCAGTAAAAAGACGCTATTAAGAAAAGAGGGAAAATAAATACAGCAAATTGTTGGACTTACTAGGATTTACACTCCCATAAGATTGTTTCGCGCCATACATGCCGACACCAGGTGCCTCTTCGAACTCTGATTCGTCGACATTATCGTTAAGTAGAATCATACCGCACCCTAAATGCGCTCCAACGTTGCCAGATCGCAAGCTTTCCAAGTTTTTACCGCGTCCATAGTCGTCCGCTTGTTGATGGACGACGACTGGGAGACCAATGATGTTTTTTGGATCGCTTTCATCAAAGAGCGTGATATCCCTGCTAGTAACCGAAATAACCGCCTTACCAGCAAAGCTCTGCAAAAAATTGCGTAAATAAATTTTCGTTTTCTTTCTTTTTGAAATGAAAAGGAAATCTGAGTTTACGCGACGAATTTCAAGTAAACAAACTTACTCGGACGTTGCCCAAATCTCCCGCATGGTGTTCGCCGTCGGAAGGACTGCCGTGCTTATCTCCGGTCGGATTGAAGTGTTCGCCTACACTAATGCACCTTGGATCAACTCCTTGGTGAATGTGAATGCCATGAATTCCGGTCGGCAGGCCATACAAGACGCCGCGGATGAGTACTGGTGCGCCGTGGGCGTGTTGCTGCAACAGCAATTTGCCCGTAACGACCGGTCCAGCGAAAACCGCTACAGCTTGTTTGACATTTCCGCTTTCTCCAAACACTGTCCTCGCGTTCAAATATTGCACCCCTATCACCACTACCAAAAAAAACGAAAAAAAACATTGAACAAAACATTTGAACAAAATACTTGTTTCTTGTCTAAGTTATGTATACGGACAGTAGATGTCTTTTAGATAAACTTAGTTACATATATGGCTGGTAGATGTCCGTAAGTAGAGTATTTTTCGATTTAGCCAAACAGAGTTTAATTCTATTACACGAAAATCAATAGTTTTCGAGTAAATAAATTTAGTAAACTACTTAAAAGTTAAAAGCTGAGAAAATTAGCTTTGCAATCCCAATGTTGGCAAATTTGATTTTGGTGCGATTTTAAAATCTGCCATAAAATGTGCGTTTTGAAAATTGCACCTTCTTTCTTGTACCTAAACTAGAATACATAACCGGAAACAAGTTGAATAAACCGTACATTTAAAAATGTGTTAAAAATGAGCCCTTCTAATTAAAATCTCCAAAGCTCAAACTTTAAATTCAAAAATTTCAAACTTCCCCCTATTGTGGATTAAATTGTACTGCTACGCCGTCCCCCAACAATGCTTACGCGCTAGATTTGAACTGCGGCAACGGATATTTCGAGACATACCCCAATCTGAGACATCTTGAACGACCCAAGTGACTCGATTATCTTAAATAACGTAATACCCAAACAAACAACTAAAAAATAAAACTCAGCCTTACCTAAAAGGGCGATAACTGGTACCCACGAATTCCCCATACGGAGAATTATTCAAGTGTCCTTTTAAAGTTAAAACTCACTCTCTCTCCACTCAACTGTTTAGTGACGGACACTGTCATATTCGCTGGACTTACGTCTCTCCTTTTATAAGCCTGTCAATCCTTACTAACTTGTTGTCTCAGCATTTCTGCAATATTTCCTGATAACCTTTACTGTTCAGAGGAGCATCCGGTCCGCTTTCTTCCTATCTTCCATGATGTGCCGACGCTAGCTGCTCACTGCTGAATGCGCTAAAACACGGGAAGCGTTTCAGCTGCCCTTTTGAACTTCTTTTGCCAAGTCTCCTTTTGGCATGAAAAAGGTCTATTCACCCACAATGCTAATATATCTAATATACCCTCCAAAAGCCTGGTCAACGCAGGTCGGACGTTCTGACCTGCTTCTTGTTCATGTGATAGCCCCTGGGCACATAACCCTGGTCTTCTCAAATAGAAGCTAAAAGCCATCTTCAACGTTCGTTAGGAGTTGGAAAGAACCGAAAGAAGCCGTTGGAGCATTCTTTTCCTTTGATTCCTTGTTCCCCAGAGCTCAAGCCAAGCGTGATTTTGTGATTTCGTATAAAACAGATAATTGTGTATTCCAGAATTATGAATGCTACAGTTGGAAATGCTTCGGAAGCTTGGGGTAATGCCACAACAGAGGCCCCGCGCGACTTTTCGTATTACGACGAGACCAAAGCCGTTTTTTTCGTGTTTGTGCCCGTCGCCATCCTCTCGCTTATCGTCATTCCTGCAGTGGTAAGCAACTTTTACGCATTTAAGTTCGTTTTTTTGTTCGAGCAGATGCAGAGGAAGGATTTATGGCACAGTTTACTCTCTTGCAGCTTATGTTCCTGAAGGATAAGTTCGAAAATTGGGATGGGATGCGTCAGCAAGGCATCAGCGGTATTCCCTTGGAATTGCAGGGTGGTGGCGGAGGAGGAACCATTGAAACTCCCTTGATGACGGGCGTGGGTCCCACAGAAGGTCAAGTAATCGGCAAGCAAACTGTCACTGCTACTGGTCAAGTGGAAACTCCAGCTGTGTTGGATCAGCCGAGTGCCACAGAGAAATTAATGGTAAAAATATGAACAAACACATAACAAAACAGCTAAGGAAACCACGATTTTGTAAGCTAAATTATACTTACTTTCCAGGGCGAATTGGAAAGCAAATTGCCGCTCCCGTAGAAGCCAAATTCGAAGTATGAAGGCGCTTGCATTTTTTGGTTTAGCCTATTTTTGGAGAGTTGAGTAATTTGCATTGTTTTGTGTCGTTATTTTTACGCATTACATTTACCCATGCTGTTCATAGCCTTGTTACCCACAACGTTTAGTCGTTAATAAAACATTTAATTAATTAACCCGTACATTTGTTAGAAATTAACAATCCTGTGAACATCGGCCGCAATTTTGCTCCATGAGATTTAAATTGAACGCTAGAGGGCAAAATATTTGTATTTCCCGCTAAGGCTAACAGCGTCAAAGTTCCTGCGAAGTGCGCTAAAAGGAGCCTTTGTAGGGGATAAGCGAAAATCGCACTTCCATACAGCCACGTTGCCTATGCTCCAGGGGCCTTGCAACTTTTCTTGACCTATGAGCTTTACGTAGCACTGCTAGATGGCGGGGGAAGACCAATAGAATTCAAATAGTTACCTTCAAGGCGGAGCTAAGTTGGCACTTGGCTGTGTTGCGGCGGACCCAACGCAACAAACAAAAAAGTTGGGAAAGCGACAACTTTTGGTGCTGTTTCCCTTACCGTTGCTTTTGTGTTCTGGGAATTTTTTATCATGGTCATATGTAGCTAAAGTGCTTACATTAGTGCTTCCGCGACATAAACTCGCTGCTTTTTCGCAGCCCAAATTAAACCGAACTGGGTGAAAAGGTAAATAAACAATAAAAAAACATTCGATTCATCGCTTGGCTGATTTTCATGTGTGAATTTTTCGGGACTAATTTGTTTCCCCAAGGCATTGAATTTTAACCCAGTTTTTTCTGTTCCCATGTGCTGACTTCTTTGTGGTTTTCAGCATGCAGGACGCATAAACTAAAAACAAAACAAACAAAAAGTAATTTTTTGTCCTTTTTAGGCTGTTTTTCTTCCGTCCGAACCGAAGACTCCACGTCCACTTTATCTTTATACTACAAACTCAACTCAGTGTGCAGTGTAAAACGCTTCCAGCATGTTTTGCTCCTGACGCGTTCCCCAAAATTGTGCGTTAATGGTTTATTTAAATCGCAGTTCCATTTAAAACATCGAAATATGGATGAGTCAAGTGTTCGTGTGGCACTCAGGTAAATCATCTCAATTTTCCTACTTTTAAACGCTAATCTCCCGAAGGTTTATAACCCGCCAACGTACAAGGGGAATGACTAACTTTCTCTCACAAGGCTTTGTTTGGAGGTCCTTTTTTTGTGAAGGCAATCGGGCAAACCAGTCGCATTGCTGCCAACTTGTCTGATATTGATTCTGGCGCGAATCCAAAAGCTCTTTTAAGTAGCTGGCAGGAGCCACGGTTATCATCACGCGACTTGCTATTGATCTTCTGCCGTTAGCATTCACGGATTTCACTTTCAAGGCGAAGGTTGCATTTAATCTAAGCTATAATCTAAGCTAAAATCCATTCTTAACGTTCATTCTCAAAGAATTCAGTCTCCAAAACCTAGGATTTCTGAATCTTTCAGGGTGCCATCAATCTTCAAAACGCGTACGTGTCATAACAATACCTGGCTTTACCTGGCGAGATACGTTTCTCTCGCCCACAATAGGACAAACTTGTATGTTTAGGTGTAAAGGATCTCGTAGGCGGTTTGGGCCCCTTTGGACGTGTCTTTAGCTTTTACAAGCATTTTCCATTCGCCCAAAAAAGGAATTATGTGCTTTCAGTCGGACGTCATGACGGTCATGACCATTTGGCCTTGTTTCGGGGCGCTTTTCGCTCAGTCCTTTGGCTTTCCCGACCCTGTGCTGATAAGCTCTCTCACACGACGCAGAGAAATTTCTGAATGAACCAAAAATGACATGCTTTTCAAATCGCGTACCTTTCGCTTGTTCCAGAATGTTTTATTCCAAGCCAGGAATTGTTTCAACGCCTTAAGAATACTTTTAAGAACCTGTTTAGAGTATTTAAAGATTTTAATCGCAGCAAAGAGCAGATGCTCACGCTGGTTTATTAAAAAAAAAAAAAAAAGATTTGAATATTTAAAAAAAACTCAGAAAGTTCACGTTCTGATCTTAAAAAAATTACACATTTGAAGGAAGTTCTTTAAGGTTTGGAATGAGCTAGTGAACGATTCGTAAATTAGATTACTTGTTCCAAATTAAGAAAATAATTCTCGGAATTTTTTAAACACAAATTTGAGTCGGGAATTCTTGAAAGTCTTAGGATTTTTTTTCTTTTAAATACAATTTGGCGCGAAAGCCAAGAGTGTATATTAACATGCAAGCAAGGATCTTTAGTATATGTAAATTAGTATGTCTAGATGGTTTAGGAGCATGTTTTACGATTTTTATGGGATTTTTTGGAACGTTTTCAAGGTTTGAGACGAAAAAAAACTTGAAAAAAGTGGAGAAAATGGGGAAAATGATGGTATAGAGCGAGTTGATTGAGGCAGTGTAACCGCCGTTTCCGTTTCTGTTGTCTCTGCATGCTTCCTGTGTAACTTGTTGTTTGTTACCTGTGGCTTTTGGACCAGGTGACAATTTCCGGTGCGTGTAAAACAAGAGAACCATTTTTTTTTTATTCTTTAGCCAGGTGCACGCATGACATTTGTGCTTGCATAATGTGTGTGTAGTGGGGAGGGAAGGCCCTCGCACTCACATGGAAGCTCCGACGACGTGTTTTTTTGGCCTCATGGCCTCTTTTATTTTTCGGAGAAAAAAAACCCTGCAGTCCTGAGTGGATTACCACAGGTGCATTCGGGTTTCTTCTCGAGGGAAAATTGAGGAAAATTATCGCTGGGTGATCGTTTTACGAGCATTGAGCTTCCAACTTCCCGTTTTCTTATTGCATTTTTATTGACTTTTAGTAAGATAGTTGAGAAATTCAGGTTTGGAGTATGGCAATATGCCCAAAGCACAGTTTAATTAGTGGTAATTTCAGGCGTTTGGGTTTGTATTTGAATAAGAAAGTTCAAGGTCAAACTAATTAACTTGGGAAATATTTCGTTTTCGATAGAAGGTGTGGGATTTTTAATGAATTTAGTATACTAATTCTTTCTGGTTTAATTTAATACGTTATTCTTGCGTAATTTCGATTGAAACGAAGTTTAAAACGGAGTTTAGGTGAAAGAATCGATTAAAAAAAGAGATAAAGTGTAAAGTGATCGATAGAAACGATCGAGAAACTTTGCCGGCAATTAGTTATGTATTTCTTTCCTTACTTTCTTACGCAAGACTTTCGCAAAACAATAACAAACATCAGCGCCACCTGTGACTGTTCCGCATCAGTAAACTAAAGCCGCGTTCGTTTTGCACCATCGACTTAAACTTAGACTTACCGTACTGCCTTGACTTTTGCTTACTTACGAACTTTGTTTGCGACTTGCCTGACACTTTAGACCAAAACTAAAAGTCGGCTTCCAAAGTTTAAGTCGACTAGCGAAAGAAAACGCTTATAAGCCCAAGGTTTAGCAAAGTCTACCTATCTCGAACGCTTGTAAGCGCAAAGTCTTGGGTAGACTTTTAAGTCGGCTTAAACTTTGGTCAAAACGAACGCGGCTTAAAGGTATACGAGAGCCTTAACTAAGACAAATTGGTAGAGATTGTTTGATTAATGAAGACTAGGAATGCGATGTTTGTGTTTATTGAGAAAAAGTCATGCAATTTTCCTTGGATTCGTTCGATTATAGGATTCGTCCTCAAGTGCCCAGTGAGGTGATAGACATGTGTCGAGTCTGCACCCAAGTTGCACCTGGAGAACCCCAAGTTTGGCTTGGATCCGATAAAGCCTTCACCTATGATCACGTTTTTGATATCGCCACCAAACAAGACAACATCTACGCAAGTTGCGTTGAAGACCTTATACGAGGAACCTTAGATGGCTATAACGCAACAATTCTGGCCTATGGACAGGTATACACGTTCTTTTCTATCCCTATTTAAAAAAAAAAAAAAAAAGTTTCCAAATTTACCCTTGTCTTTTTTTCTCCTTCGCTTTTAATGAATATGCATTGAAATCTTTCGTGTTAATTTTTTAATTGTTTTGTGTTTTTGTTTCGTTTGCTTTTTAGACCGGTTCAGGCAAAACGTATACCATGGGAACAGGGTTTGACATGGATATGACGTCATGCACGGGTGGTTTGGCACCTGAACAAGGCATTATCCCACGTGCTGTCCATCACCTTTTTTTGAGTATGGAAGAAATTCACCAAGAAGCCTTAGAGGCGGGTCTACCACCCCCGGAATTCAAGATGAATGCGCAGTTTATGGAGCTGTACAACGAAGAAATTTATGATTTATTCGATCCAGCTCGCAATGTAAAACACATTACTTTATTTCCTTTTATTTGTATTACAGTGTCTCTTAAAACGTAAGAGAAACGTAAGAATTTTTTTTTTTTTTTTAATTTATTCATCTATTTTTATCTTCCGAGTAGGAAAAGCGGTCGAGTATACGTATTCATGAAGATGCCTTAGGGGGAATTTACGTAGTGGGTGTAACGACCCGTCCGGTGACTTCTACGCAAGAAACATTACAATGCTTAAAAACGGGCGCTTTGTCTCGGACCACGGCTAGTACCCAAATGAATGCACAATCTTCTCGCAGCCATGCTATTTTCACGTTGCATATTAAGCAACAGCGACTGGTGCCATCAGAGGTGCGCCAATATGCATATCCTTTTAATTAGCTCTTTAAATAATTAATCATTTTGTTATTTTTTAATAAGAAAGAAAATATTAAACAAAAAATAACCTTAAATTAATAAAGAAATTAGAGTAAAAAAAATAAGTAGTAAAGAGGAACGTAATCTTGTAGGATGTTTCATTTTTCCCGTTTTTTCGAAAAAAATTTAGGAGAATGGGGGACCGCCAGAAATCGAGACGTTAACAGCCAAATTGCATTTTGTGGATTTGGCTGGGTCTGAACGCCTCAAGCGTACCGGAGCTACAGGCGACCGTGCAAAGGAAGGGATTTCTATCAATTGTGGTTTGGTAAGTTTTTTGTGGGTACTTTTTCCATTTTTTAAAATTAAATTTCCTTTGACGGAAACATCGCGTTTGATGTCTTCTTTTTAGGACACTAATTGCGACGATTAATTGAGGGATTTTTTTCTTTTATTTACTACTTGTCTTGCGTTACGGCTTCTGCAGGATTTCTACAAATTTCTTGAAAATTTCTTAAATATTTCAGTTTATCACTTGTGAAATCACAAGTTCCCAAATCTTGTGTTTTCTCACCGTGTGAATGAATGAAATTTGAGATGGAAATCAGTGAAAGCTTTACATTTCTTTTCTAGTTGGCATTGGGAAATGTGATTTCAGCCTTGGGAGACAAAAGCCGGCGAATGACCCATGTGCCCTATCGTGATTCCAAATTAACTCGACTTTTGCAAGATTCTTTGGGTGGTAAGATTTTTTTTTTTTTTTTACTGTAGAAATTATTGGGTTTTTTAAAAAATTACTTTTACTATTGTTATGATTGTTTTGACCTTATTTTTTTCCTACTAAATAGTTTTTACGTGCAATTTTTAAAAATTCATTTAAGAGTATTTATTATATTTAGTTTATTATTATTATTATTATTGTGTTTATTATTATTATTTATCTTTTTATAGGAAACAGCCGTACTTTAATGCTTGCCTGCGTTTCGCCTTCCGACCGGGATTTCATGGAGACTTTGAACACGCTCAAGTACGCGAATCGTGCACGGAACATCCAGAATCGAATCACGGTGAATCAAGACAAAAATTCCAAAACTTTGGCGTTATTGCGACAAGAGATTGCGGAACTGCAGCTGGAATTGGCAGAATACAAACAGGTAACTACAGATAAAACCCGAAGAAACCTAGCAAATTATTTAAAATAAAATAAGGATAAGAAGAGAAAAAAGAGTAAATTTTGTATCTTTTTAGGGTAAACGCGTGATTAACGGAGACGGAGAGGAGTCAATCAACGATATGTTCCATGAGAACACGTTACTGCAAACCGAAAATGGCAATATGCGCACGCGCATTAAAGCCTTGCAAGAAACGGTGGATGCGCAGACGGTTCGCAACAGTCAGTTGCTAGCAGAACGAGCCCAAGGCGATTGGATGACGGCCGGCTCGGATTCTGACGTCACCAAACTCATCCAAGGCTATTTGCAAGAAATCGAAGAGTTGCGAGCCAAACTCTGCGAATCCGAGAGTATTGCTGTTCAACTGCGCAAAGCTTTGTCCCAACGCTCGCCCAATAAGACCATGTCTAGCCCCTCCCACGTAGCAATGGCAGGTAGAGGACTATTCTCGTTTTTTAGTTAATTCTTTACAATAATTCGAATTTTTGGGTGGATTTTAATGTAGGACATTACGACGTGGGAACAGAAGATAGTGGAAATCAAGTGCAGCAGCTCATTATGGAAGCGCGACGAGGTTTGGAGAAGAAGCAAACGCTAATTAAGAAAAATCGGCTTAATGAGCGTCAAAGATCGGGGCATTCCGAGTCTGGCGCCAAGGAAGATGGCGATGATGGCGAAGAGGAGGAGCTGGATGAAAGCGACACGAGTGAAAGTGAAGATAAAGGTACAATTGTGGTATTTTTTTAAGAATTTGAGAAAGGGACGTTTGTGGGAAATGGAATTAATGGATTTTTTTCACATTTGTGTGTGATTTTCTAGGGAAAGATGAAGAAGGATCTGATAGCGAGAGTAGCAGTGAAGACGAAGAACGGATAACGGAGAAATTTGGCGCAGAATTAGCGGAATTGACCTCGGAAATCACCATGAAGCAAAGATTAATTGAAGAACTGGAATTGTCGCAAAAACGATTGGATCTTTTGAAGGAGCAATACGAGAGCAAGATGCAGCAGTTGCAGACCAAGATCCGGAATGTGGAGATCGAACGTGATCGAGTTTTAGCGGGCTATGGTAAAATTTGTTCTGAATTTCTAAATTATCCAACAAATATTATTTGTAGTAATTTTTTATTTTATTTTCGGCTGCGTAGCTTTGGAAAACAGTAAGACTTCGCACGTAGATGTTTCTTACAAAATTTGTTCGATTTATGTAATTTTTTAGAAATTGTTACGAATTTTGTATTTCTTTCTTTTAGAGATTTTGTTTGTTTTTTATTTTTGGTATTTTGCATTAATATCTATTTTTGGGGGGTTGGAATAGGAGGCGGTCCACCTAATGTTCACGCAGAGGAGAAAGTCAAGAAGATTAAGGATGACTATGAGAAGAAATTGGGCGATTTGCAGAAGGAATTGAAGCGTTTGCAATCGGCCCAAAGGGAACATGCCAAACTACTGCGCAATCAAACGGAATATGAGAAACAGCTCAAGACGCTGCGATCGGATTTGGGCGAAATCAAAAAGAATAAGGTGAAACTGATGCAGCGCATGCGCGAGGAAGCTAGCAAGCACAAAGAAGTCGAACTGAAGCGCAGTAAGGAGATTATGCAACTGCGCAAGCAAACGCGGCAACATGAGAATCAAATACGGTCCCTCCAAGCCGAGAAACAGCTCAAAGATACGGTTTTAAGGCGGAAACAAGAAGAAGTGAGCGCCTTGCGCAAGATGGCGAAAGGAACTTTGAGCGAAAAGGCAGCTGGACGCATCCCATTGGCTGCGCAAGTGCGAGGTAAACAAAAATTCTGCGATTATTTTATTAATTGTTGCACAAATTTCTTTAAAAAATCGTAAAAAGTCAAGAAAGCTGATAAACTGAATTCTTGAATTTGTAAAGAATGTGCAGAAAATTGTCTATTTAATTGATTTATTTATCTATTTTTAGCTGCGCGAAGATTGCCGTTTTCGCCTAAGGCGGCCAAGCAGAAATGGCAAAAGCTTGAAAAGGAAGTTACGCAGCTAGCCATGAGCAAACAAGCTGTTTCTAGCATGGAACGCGAGATGGAACGGTACGATCTATTTCTTTTCTTACTTTCACGCAAAACAATAACAAACATCAGCGCCATCTGTGAATCTTTCCCGTGAATAGGTTCAGGTATACGGGAGCAATACTTTTCGTATTATGTTAGATCGTTTATCTTAATTCATGGCGTTAAGATGAAAAAAATTGTATTTTTAAGATGAATTTGTAGATTTCTTTGATAAAGATCAATTGGGGATTTTCTTCTTACGCAAAAAATAACAAACATCAGTGCCATCTGTGACTCTTTCCCATTAATAAGCTAAGACATACGGGAGCCTTGAATAGAAAAAAAATAATAAGAAATAATTTGAATGGAAATAGTATAATTTAGATTGGAAATAAGTAATTAAAGATAAATAGTTTAGCACTAGTTTTGTAGTAGTTTTGTTTATAAATGTGTAACTAAAAGTAATGTATTTTATTTATATTTGAAGAAATTCGGTATTTCTAGCGCTTCAACGCAGAAATAGAAGTGATTTTAGGAAAATTCGTTGACAGTAATATAGCTAACATCAGTAAGAAGGGCGTGACAATTGAATATTTGGAATTTTGGTCTTAATTTTGAGTTCATTGAATGTTTTTATTCAATTTAGGTCACTGCGGCAAAGAGAAGAGCTGCGGCACGCGCTGGAGCGCACTTTAGCGCAACGCAACCGCGCAGTAATGGAAGGACGCGACGAAAGTTTCGTCCAAGAGCTCGAAGACCAGTTGGAAAGCTTGCGAGCCAACGTGGATTACATCCAGGACACGATTAGCGAGTGCCAGCAGCATATTATGCAGCTGGAAGACGGCAAAGAAGGCTTAGAAGCGCTCGAATCGGCCAAAATCCTCCAAACCGTCTCTTTGGACGAAGCGCGCTACCTAGTCTCCAAGTTACTCTCCATGACCATCAACCAATCCATCCTGGCGTCTCAACGCGAGTACCAGTTCCAAGAAGTGCAGAGTAATTTGAAGCAAGTCTCGGAGAACAACGCGATTCACCAGCAATTACTGCAGCATTTGCTCGTGAATTCAGACGTGGAAGTTTACAACTTAATGGCGGCTAGTAACACGACTTTTCCCCTCGACTCCACCCCTTTGGACGCCGAGCGGTTAGGGAGCACGGAATCCTCGCGTTCCGTGTCGCCGGTGGATTTGACTACCTCTGCGCATGCGCGAGGGACGACTGCAAGCAAGATTAGTAAAGCGCGCCGCAGAACTGCGTTACCTGACGAGCTGTTGTACGGATTGACACAAAACTTTGCCCCGATGCAAGAGGAAGATGACGACGCGAAGTTGTCCGATTCCGACGCAGTCATCTCGTCGGCGCATGCGCATAGACCGCCGCCTTATGGCGGACCCACGGCGAACGTCGCTAAAGCAATGCAACGCGTTCCTAGCGCGCCGGGTTCGCTGCGCAATTTGGGCGTGGCGGGAGGAGGGGCATTGGGAAGGCCGCTAGCTTCAGCTGCGGCAGTGGTCACGCCCTCTGACATGATGACGCGGAGCTTAACCCTCAAAGCCGAGCCCCCTTCGCCTCGCTTGGCACGTAAAACGGCTAATTTGAGTGCAACCAATTTGGCTGCTGCACGTCTGCTTTCATCGTAAGGCGTTTCTTGTTACTAACGTTCAGAAAGTTAAAAAAAATTGAGGAGTTTTGGGATTTTTTGTTTGTTTTTATTTTTGAAGCATGGTTTTGTGGGAAAAAAGCTGCTTGCTGTTAACCAATTAACCTGTGCGTTTTTTGTCTTGTGTGTTTTCTTTTCTTTTTGGGGGGGCGGGGCTGGGGCTTGTTCTTTTCCAACGTCTTAGTGATCCTGATGTAACCACGCCCCCTTCCTCACCACCCACTTACCGTCGCAGTACCAGCCGAGAAGAAAATCCTAATGTGTTTTCGAGATTGACATCCGGTACGGCCGTAGCTACGCAGCAACAACCTGGAACGGGAACTATCAATGCTTTTGGGGGAAAGGTGAGAAATTTCTTGAAAGGAAATGAGAGATTTTAAGTTCTTTTAAAAAGTATTAGTATCGAATGAAACAATGTTTTCGCTTGGAAAGTAGAGCGAAAAATCTAGTTTCCAACGATATATTGCTTGCCGTAAAGCGCCAAATAGGAATTAAGCTGTTACAGGAAAAAAATTCAAAACAAAAAGGTCACGTGGGTTAGGATAAAATGGATGCCTCATTGTCCATGGTAACCAGTATTTACGTTAACTGTTGTTAATTGTTGAGCGCCAAAATGGACATTAATCATGGTAATAGGGGTCAGCATGGCACGTTCGTTACGCCACGACCTAAACTTCATGTCAATAACTAGGAAAAATCAGGAAAATTGTGACGAATTAGGAAAAGTATGAAAAGCTCGTTTTGCAATTACTGTCGTTCTAAGAAGTAATCAGAATCTCGATATTTTGTGTTGGTGGCTAAAAGAATTAAATATAAAATGTTTTATACCTTCTAGGTGAGCAACAAGACGCCTTTGTTGTGCTCATTTGTGGCAGAAGGACATTCTAAAGCTGTTTTGTCCATCTGCGCTACTGACGATCGGCTTTTTAGTGGATCTAAAGGTACATTTCAATGTTTTGGAAAGAGAAAAGGGAATCTCGAATTACTTTATTCAGAATTAATGCTTTTTTAAGTATTGTTCTTATATATAAAAGCGTTGGAAGCGAAGTTTACTGACATTTATTATGAATTGCAGATCGTACGGTGAAAGTATGGGATTTGTCAAGCGGACGAGAAATCATGGCATTGGAGAACCATCCCAACAATGTTGTGGCTGTCCGTTATTCAGAATCGACTCGTCTCGCTTTTAGTGTTTCTTCTGCTTTTATCAAGATCTGGGATTTACGCCTTAATCCTGTCCGTTCGGTTAAAACCTTAAGGTTTGATGTTTCTCTACTGTAAACACTTTTTCTAAATTCTTTTCATTATTTGCAAATTAGCTCTTCGGGAAGTACATCTCTTAGTCAACCAATGGGTTTAGTATCTCGAAGCGTACAACTGCCCCCAGGCGAAACTTTAGTCAACGACATTGCTCTCAGTCAAGCTCACTCGCATTTATTATATTCCGCCGCAGGCAATCAAGTTCGAGCCTTTGATCTGAGGAGGTAAAATTGCAATTAGAACATGTATTTTGTTTATTTAGGTATTATTATTCATTTTTCTACGTTCATTTTTGGGGCATGAACAGGTACGCATGTGTGGCGAAACTGAGTGGAGGACATCAAGCAGCGGTCATGTGCTTAGCCGTAGCATCTCATTTTGGTTCTGAAGAAGAAACCACGCCAAGTGCCGAATTAGTCATCACAGGGTCTAAAGATCATTACATCAAAGTAAAATTTCCTTAATTAATTTTTTTCAACAAAATTTCAAACTATTTCAACATTTGTAATAAAATGTTTATGTTGTTTACGTCGTATTAATCAACTGTCACCTTTTGGTGAATTAAATTGTAGGATTTTAAAGTTACTATGGTATTTTGTTAAAAATGTTTCAGATGTATTAATTAAGTTTAATATTTTAAGGTTTTCGATGTGGGAGAAGGAGCGAGTGGGTTAATTACTCCGCGCTGGAATTTGGATCCGCCCCATTATGACGGCGTCCAATGCTTGGCAATGTACGGATCGATGCTCTTTTCAGGGTCACGCGATGCGTGTATCAAGAAATGGGACTTGGAGCAAGCCGAAATGGTGCAATCTCTAAATAACGCGCATAAAGATTGGATTTGTGGCATGAGTGTATTGCCTGGTGGGCAATACTTGGTATCTGGCTGCCGCGCTGGTCACGTGAGGTTGTGGTCCACCGATGTAGGGGCAGCTTTGGGAGAAATGAAGGCTCATAACTTTGCTATCAACGCTATTACTACGAATTCTACCCATGTCTTTACTGCTTCCAGGTATACGATTTTTCTGTCATCATTCTTTATTTCGTCTGCCATTTTTTTCCATTTATTTAGTGTAACTTTTTTTATTATTTTGATATAATTTGTGTTTTACTTTTGTAGTGATAATACTATTGGATTGTGGCGAGTAAGGAACAACCTGGATATCTCACCTGATTATGAATAACTTGGCGATCTTGTCTTCTACATTCCGGCCGATTTGTGTTTATATTTCTGGCAATTTTGGCAATCGAGTTACCAGCACTGGGTAACGAAAAAAAAAACACATTTGTATTGCAACTACATTCCAAGTTTCCTTCCTATACTATTTACTTAACTTTAAAAGCAAGCTGTATTAACTTAGGTTGTGTATTGTGGCAGATTTCCGTTTTAATTTATACAGTACTTTTATTGAGTATATGCAGCAATCTCCATAGCTGTCGCTATAGTAGAAAATACACTGTGTTTGCGAACTAATTCTGTATCGTTTCCTGTATTATCAACTAATTCCCCAGCTTTTTAATTTACTTTAACTCAAGTTTAGCTTGAAAAGATCACGAAAAGAATGTAAAAAACAAAAATCCCGCCAGTACGGCGATACCTCAATGTTTACTATCGATTATATCTTAAGTGATAGCAAATTCCCACGTTTGTTTTGATTTTTCGTTATTCGTCGTAGCTCGAAAATTCGCTAAAATTGCATAAATATGTGTTCATTTAACCGATAAATTAATTATGAATTAAATAACTCTTCGAGTACTTTTTGTAACTATTAAAAGTCGTGTAATTGGTGTAATCGTTGTCTCTTTTTGCTTTGTGTTTGCCGCTACGCAAAGCTAGTCACTCAATAATGGAATTCACAGCCGAACACGTTGAAAAAGCTGTCAAGCACTTTTATCATAACTTGGCCAGTCAATCCCAACTTAACCTTTGGTTAACTTCCGCACAGGCTTCTCCTTTGGCCTGGTCTTTTGCCTGGCAACTCCTGGACAAAGACAAGGTTATTTTAATATTTAATCTTTACATTCTTATTAACCTTCTAAAGTTTTTTGCCATGTTAACAGATCCTAGAAGTTCAATATTTTGGCGCGAGCACGCTGCAAACCAAAATTGCACACCACTTTCACGAAATTCCACCAGACCATTACCCCGAACTCCGCCAGAAGTTAATTGACGTGGCTGTTCAGTATGTCACGGGCCCCAAGATCGTGATACACCGTCTTTCCATAGCTGTAAAAAAATAAGAATTAATTTACACTCATAAAACACTCATATTACACTCATAAATTAACAAATTCTTCATCTTTTTTAGATTTCTTATTTAATCCTGCATTCAATTCCGGACAAATGGCAGTCGCCTTTCGCTGATATCGAAGCCCAACTCGCTCAGCACTGTCCTCAAGGCGTTTTAACTCCCCCGTTTCTTAATCTATTGCTTAGTATCATTACCGGAGTGGCAGAAGAGGTAAAAATCCCCCATTTTTCTAAGTCCCAGTTCTCTAAATCCCTTTTTTTCACTCGACAGTTCTCATCGATGAACACCACCCAAGTGAGGCGCACAGTTATTCGAAGTGAAATGTCCAAATCAGGAGAAATAAGTAAACTTTCCCGCAATTTCTATTTTTAGTAATTTTTTGTACGATTGATTTTAATTTTTTCGCAGTTTTGCCGTTGTTGAATCGGATAATCTCCACGTTGCCTGACCCCAATGACCCCGAATGTGATACCAAAGAAGAATCTGTTACCTACGCCATCAAAGCTGTGAATGCGTGGGTCCAATACGGTGCTGGAGTGCCTTGGGAACATGGATTACGGATGGTAACGTAGAAAGCTCCCTAAAGGACTCTAAAATCTTGCTAAAATCTCCCTGAAAACACATTTTTTGATTAAAAAAAAAAAAAACGCTTTTATTGTTGGAAATTTAAAGATTGGGCCTTTGATGGAAGCTGCGCAGCATCCTTTATTGGAAGAAGCAGCTGTAGAAGCCTTGACGCAATGGATTATCCATCCAGAAGCTCACAGATACCCTGCTTCTTTGCTTTCCTTCTTGGAAGAGATTCTTCCCCTCAAGAATCTGATCATAGAAGCTAAAAAGGAGGGTTGTCCAGTAAACAAACCTAATGTTCATTTCCCCAATCTTTTCACGAGTATATTTAGATCAATAATTAATGATGTGCTTTTTTAGGAACGAGTTTCGAGGTTATATGGGATTTTCGTACATTACGCCGAAACCCATTCACGCATGTTAATCAATTCCTTGGAAGAAAAGCGTCACGTGATCCTTCCTCTCTTCGAATTACTCTTGGACTGCACCAATACTCCTGGCAGATACCCCATTGACGAAAATTATAGCCATTTACCCTTAAGTGTTTGGTACATTTTGCAAGTACGTTTCTCCCCCCTTTTCTAATTCCAATTTTCAATTATTACAATTTTAATTATTTTCATTTGCATTTTTATTAGTTATTTGGGGAATTTCTAATTTTCTCATTTCTAAATTTATGTTTTCATCGCGATTTTTTATGTGATTTAAGTGAAGATTTGTGAGCTTGAACTTAAGATAATTGAGGATTGTATTTTATAATTTTATCCGTTTTTCTTCATTAGGATGATTTGACTGCTGTTCGACCCGAAAAGCAAAAGTTGTTAGAAGAACTTTTTAATCCGTTATACCTTACGCTTGTGGATGTCCTCCTGAATAAAGCCATGCTTCCAGAGTTTAACCAAGACTGGTCTGCGGAAGATAAGGAATCGCATCGTTGTTATCGACAAGATTTATTTGACACAATGGTATAAAACCCATCTCATTTCATCTCTTCGCTATTATTGATTCTTTTTATTTCTCTAGGGTTATTGTTTTAACGTTTTACGAGGAGCAATGCTCGAAAAACTTTTATCTCACTTGGGTGAAGCCGTGAGACAAAGCCAGGAGAATCCACGAGCTTGGCCAGCGCTCGAAACTTGTTTAATGGCCATCCGAGCCGTCTCAGAATCCGTCGAAACCAATGAAGAAGTTTACATCCCGAAATTAATCTCCTTCTTGCCCGCGTTACCCTTCCGGGGCAACTCGCATGTGATCCAAGCTGCCTTGGAAACGCTAGGTAGAAAATGAAACGCGAATTTCTCTTCTTAAAAAATCCCCCCCAAAAAATCGTATTTATTAATTAGTTGTAGTTAAATTGTTAATTAATGAATTTAGGAGCTTATGCTGAATGGTTAAGCGCCCATCCTGCACTATTAGGCCAAGTTCTCCCTCTACTGATGCTCGGTTTAGAAAACGGCGATTCCGCCCCAGCAGCTTCTTTGGCGCTCAAGGAAATCGCTCGGGATTGCGTTTTGGGGATCCGACCGTACGCGGAATCCATTGTGCAATCCTGCGAGAAGGCGCTGTTCAATACTTCCCTGAAGAATGGCGAAAAAGTGCGGCTCATGTACATCCTAGGCAAAGTGTTGTCGGTTTTGCCCTTGCCGACCATCCTCCAGTACTTGAGTCGAATACTGGGCCCTTGTTTGCAAGAACTCCATACCTTATTATCTGCAGAAGTAAAAATGACCTTCTCTTTTTCACTTATTTTCATTAATTTCCTCTTTTTCTGTCATTTTTACGTCGTTTTTTCATTTGTTCTTAACCTGGAATTTTAGGAAATTTCTGAACTGATTTCTGAACCGTTTTAATGTAGACGAATGATACGACCAGGAATACGTTGGTAACCAGGCTTCAGATGGTAGCTACACTATGCTGTACTTTGGATTTGAGACCTTCCCAAGACCCCGAATCGGAGGAAAATTCGTCCTCTTCGGTTTTTTACCCTGTCAAACCAGCAGAAGATCAATGCCAACAGCCAGTATTGCTCCTCCTTCAGCAAATGCTGCCTATCTTGAAAGCTTCCATGGCAAACTACCCCACAGATGAGCAAGTTGTCCAAGTAAAATTGAGAAAAACTTTGCTTCGATTTAGTGTATATTAGTTTTAGATTTATTTATAATTTTTCTGGATATAGGACTTTATTTATTAGTTTAACTGTAAAAATGTAGACACATTTTGCGTCGATTTTAAGTTTATTTATATTTATTTATAGTTTTTGTTTATTTAAATTCTTATTTTTAGATTTATTTCTGAATTTATTTACTGTTTTACGTCTTTTATATATATTTTGTATTATAGGCAACTTGCGCCGTTTTGAAGCAATGTATTTCGACCTTATTGGACGATTGCGTGCCTCTGCTACCCGAACTGGTTCCTCTGATCGCAGAATGTCATCGAACGTTTCCGAGTTTACCATTACTAGAAGTTACAAAACAAGTAAAGTCCTTAAATTCTCTTCGCAAACCTGATAAAGGTCCATTCAATGGACTATTGGAAGGGTTTGAAGCGTTCGAAGGGAAATTTGTAGAGAAACATGTGAATTTGGGGTTTATTTTGTCTAGTTGATGTTACTCTTTGGAAAGGAAGAGCATGGGAACCAAGAAAGCGTGTTGCTACACGCATTACTGGTCGATATAACTCAAACCACGTTAGCAGCGTGTGGAATTAACTATCCAGGAACGGGTCCTTTTCCTTTGTTGCCGAGTCACGTTCCGACAGAGGGAGTTACGGCCACCGTCCAGACAGCGTTACTTGCCGAGCGACCAGATTTACTAGGCGTTTTTATGCTTGTCATGAGCCATATAATCCGCAAAAACGTCCATTTGGTGACGCAAGAGAACATCCCATTGCGAACTTTGTTCGTTGCTGGCATTGTAGGGCTCACCCGACCGGAACCCAGCACTTTTAAACCGTCTGCTGGCTTTTTGAGCCATTTCCTACAAAGCTCAAGCGAAGCCCCGCCTCTAAAGCAAGTTGTTGACGAAATGGGACAGTTGTTAGTCTCCCAACTCTTAGCGTGCATAGGTAATGAATCTTTCTCTTATTTTGGTTTACAGCTCTGTAAATTGTTAGCATATTTTAATACTTACAGAAATGGGTTAGGCTTGAGTTGTTTTTCTAACTAATTAGGGCATTAAAAGTAAATATTAGTTTATATGTTTTATGACTAATTCAGAGCTACTGAAGACTCTTCCTTCGTTTATAGGGTAACTAATAACGTCACGAGCGTTTTTGAAAATGGTGCAAGTTTTATTTGAAATTTCATAAATTGAATTAATAATTCCAAATCTTTAAACTAAGTATTCTCTTCATTGTGTTTCCTGTACAAGGTGGTTCGACGTCCAGACCGTTGGTAGAGTATTTATCCGAAGTCTTTTTGCAACTTAGCAAGAAACATTTCACAAATTACGCTCGTTGGCTTCAAAACTCCTTATCAATTGACTCTTTCCCGTCCAGTTTGGTTCAGGCATCCAATAAGGAGCATTTCTTGAAGATAGTCTTAAAGTAAGTACCTTTTGTCTTTATTGAATCTTTCAGCCTATACAAACTGTTTGTTTTAAGAGCTTTCGGATCGATTTATCGCTCGGAATCGATATGTTTTATGTATTTACTTATTATTTTTAGGGAACGTGCCAACAAACGGAAGTTGCAAGATATTATCCGCGAATTTTCATTGGTTTGTCGAGGTTTGGCTGGTACAGAGTACTCTGACGCTACTTCTCAACCTGCTTGGCCATAAATCTTCACGAAAAAAAAAAAGGTAAAACGTCAAACCATTTTTGTTTTTGTCTCCCATTAACGAGCCAATACAGTTATTGGTAATGTTGTAAGAACTCCACATGGAATTTACTGCTTTTCACAAGCACTATGAAACCAGGAGTACCCGCTTTGACCACATACCTAACAAAATTAATTAAATTAACCAAATTACGTGATTAATTACTAAAAAAATCCCAAAAAATGAAAGAATTATGATCAAATTATTACTCTGGGTGCGCCAAGACTTCTTTAAGCGTTTTCTTCGTGTCCACCAAGTGCAAAGCACCTTTAGTAGTATTTTCAAAGTAAACACACAGTCGATCAGGGGTGTATTTGCCTTCGGTGTCCCACGGAGGTCTTTCTTGGCCAAACATTACTTCCAAATGCTCGTCAAACCTGAACCCAGAGGGGAATTAGGGTCTTATTTAAGCTAATTTTATTCATTTAAGGTGTAAATATACGTTGTTTCTTCGTTAAACTCTTCGATAAAGTCCGCTTCGCCATGTTCGGGATATAAAAAGAGCACAGGCCATATTAGGACATTATTTTCGAGGTGAACTCGCTTCTGTAAGGCAGCTGGGTGGCAAGGTTCAATATAAGACAAGTCCAGTGGCTTTATTTCGCCTATATACGTTCAAAAAACGGTTATTTATGCGTTAAATTTTTGTTTTTCCGATATTTGCCTTTGAAATTCGCGATCGTTACCCCTCTTTCTTCAAGAATCTTTAATAAAGCGCTTTGGGCTTCTTGTTCTCTGCGTTCTTGTGCCTCAGCTTTGCGTCTATTTCGTTCTTCGAGTTTCTGAAACACATGAGATGTGTTAATTTCAACTTTTATACGGTTTCAATTGAAGTTATAGGGTGTTAGAAGATACATACTTGGTCTTGGACGAGTTTAGTTCGAATTTCAAGCAAGGTTTTGTCGGTGGAGTTCGATTTTAGGCCGTAATCGCACCACTTGAAGCCATCTTCGTACCTTTTCAACTGCTGACAGCACTGAGCAGCTCTGATTATGGCCTTAGAGTAATCTGTTTTGAGTTTCACAGCTTCTCGACTGTCGTTCAATGCAGATCTAACGTTCCAAACATGAATTAACAGGTTTTTTTCTGTTTGTATGGAGTTCACAAGTTCTAGAACTTTCTAGAACGTTAAAATACCTGAAATTTCCTAAATGAAAATGCGAAGCTGCTCGATTTAGGTACAACGTGGCATTTACTTCCTTATTAGGGCACTTTTGCTTTAAACCTTCAGTGTAGTCAGTAATTGCCATACGATATTTCTTGACTTTAAAGTTGAAATTTCCATCATCTTTATATGCCACCGCCAAATCTACAAAAAAGTTCCAAATGTTTAATTCCAAAGCAAAATTACGTTACAATGCTACGAAGAACGTTAGCTACTTCAGTAGGCAATTAGTTAAGTAATTAGTTCTGTAAATACCTAATTCAGTAGCTAAAATAGACTTAAAAGTTAATTTTACCTTCAGTAGTGTTTTCGTTTGGGTCATATTTAAGTTGTTGGAACGCTTCGAGCAATGGCGGTAATGGTTCCCCTTCTTCTGGTAATTGGTTCATAAAAAAAGGATGTTTTTCCATTTCCTAGTATTTTTAATAGATAAATTAAGAGTTAAAGTGTTGCTAAATTGGTCTGAAATTGCATGATTGTTTACTTGTTCCCAATTTTCTGGCGTCCAACCTTCGGTATACGGCGCTTTTTCGCGTGAATTAATAAAATCATCCAATTCTTGGTCCATTTGTTTCGCTAATTCGTGACGTTCTTCATCAGTCATGTTAGCTTTTCGCTTAATTTCCTCCATAATTAATTTTAGGATTAAATACGGTTAAATAACGCTGAAAAACTATAATAAACTTGTTAGTTAATACAGTTCTGTTAAATTCAATTTTCGTTAACCAATACCGGTTAATTTCACTAAATTAATCTAACTTTTCATTCAAATTTGGGCGAAGAATATTTTTGGTAAATAAACCCACGTGGTCAACAATGAAAATCGAACATGTCCTTGCTTTTAGCTTGTATTTGAGAAAGTCGACCATAGATGACGTTGTTGTTAGAATAAGTAGGAAAAGGTTCGCGCTTTCGGCTTCTTTTCGACGCCCTAAAATACCCACATTACCATTTCTACCTGGACCCCGGGTTTTTGGTGTTCAGGCCAATGTTAGACCGAAGGTAATTGGGAGTGGTAGACAGGTAGAGCGTGACATTCCTTCAGGTGCGGTCGTACATGCTGTATCAAAACGCAGGAGCAACGTTTGTTGGTGCTTATATTTGTTGGCGAAGTGAAAGTTGCAAGGACTTGTAACGTTTGGCATTCGTCAATAACGCCTTTCAGTATATTTTTTAACACAACTGTGCTTAATACTGCTGCAATGCATAGCTAATTGATGTGTTAAGTTAGTTTAAAGTGGACCAGTTGAAATTAAGATGTTTAAAATGTCAAGTTGGTTGTTCTGGAATGTGCTTTGGATAACCTGCTGCTCTCAGGTAACGGCATGTGTAATTGTAATAATAACGAGCCTTAAAGTACCTTATTGTCTGCAATTGAGGCGCAAAGATTTCTTGTCCTTTAACGCTCTAAGCCAACTTTTCGCAAGCATTAAACTCCATGCTGGCGAAAAGTTGTCAAAACTCGACCGATTCTCGATGCAAAGAGCTCTAAGACTAAGAGCCTTCGATTGTTAACATGGACCATTAAAAGGTAAAGCAAGGCTCCAAGATGGTACATGTAGATAAGAACAAACAGTACTCAGTTCCGCCCTGCACAAAACTAACTTTAAAAAAAAAGTAAAACTTGAAGATAACGTTCTGTTTCGAGAGACGGGTATAGAAAGGTTGGCGGTGGTCCGCCAATTCCTTGAAACGCATTAAAAGCATTAAAGCTTGACGGGAAGAACGTCCGTCTTATCTCATTGCTCAAAACTGTTTATACATTTCACCTCCAACGCCTCGGTTTTTGCCTTATATCTAATGATCCGGACACTGCGAACACCTAATATGGTCAAAAACTTAAGTAATAACAACCTTCAGAAGATTCCTCAACTTCCTTTGAAATCCTTGAACAAAAACTTAACGCCACGTCAGCACTTTTGCACCCACAAAACATTGAATCTTGATAACATAAGTATGAAAAAACATTCGCAGACGTTACATTCACAAGAACTAACAATAAATACAACGTCTGAAGGACACGGGATAAATATACGCATTCAAACATGCTAGCCTAAAGTTATAGTTTTCTAGGAAAATAACATTTACAAACACGAAACACAATACCAACATATACGAATAAAACTCAAATACACTTTCGATGATTTGACATAAATATTCCCTTAGAAAACTGCTTCACTTGAACTATTCTACCTACAATGTAAACAAACCTAAAAAGTATTTTTTCATAAAAGTTTTAAGGTTTGTTTACATCGTAAGTAAACTTCAATTGTAGGTATTCTGTCAATAGTAAACTCCAAATTGTATTACTCTAATATTAAAATTGCAGATTGTAGATTATTAATCTAATCTTAAGATTGCAGTACTGTATTAGGGTTGCAAGATTGTGTGCAGGCGACTTATTAACACTTCAAAATGACGTTAACAATTAGATGATGGTACCTGTCTACTTAACATACTTAATTACCTACAACATCTACTTCATTGTAAAATTAGTTTATTTAGTGTTATGCAGGAACATTTTTGGGTCTAACGTCAGTCACTGACACTCCAAGGTCTTTCGAAATCGTACCTGAATTCCCTCAATGGTTAAATTAGGCTATTGTTATGTGTAGGTAGGTTTAAAGTTGGGTACAAAAGGACAAATGCCCTTTTTTTATATACAATTTCCATCCCTCTCCACGCCCTAGCAATGTCCATGTCCAGCTCAAGGGCACACACACACTCTCCATGCTATAACATATATGCCTGTTGAAACCGAAATTCCCTTAAGGCTTCCCCCCCCCCCCATCGAATCACATTTTTCCCATCCAAAAAACCTCCAAAAGCTGTAAAAAATGACCGTTTCAAAAGTCAATTGAACCGCATTTTTACTGCTTTCTAAAGCAATTGATACATTTTCTTTCGCGGATCCAACAAGTAAAAAACCGGAATATTACACTATTTGACATGACTTCATGCATTATAGCAACAGCCATTTGTCCAGTTACCATCCCAACAGGGACAAATTGGCTAATACTTGGGAAACTTCCACTTTGACATGAAAAAAGTCAAATGAAATAAAACGAAAATATCAAGTGACGTCAAAACCGTCTCCAATTGCCATTGAATTTCGCTGCACCCATATTTCATACCTGCGCATTTTATTTCCAAATAAATAAATGGAATAAAAATAAAATAAAAAAAGACATTCATAAAAAAGGACTTTTGCGTTTGTTTCCGCTAGCATATTGTAGCATACTGTGTGCGTTTACACAATAGGACAAGGAACCAGCATCAATTTGCTATGCCGGTCTGGTGTTTGAGTTTTAAATTGAAATTCTTCTCCTCGTTTTTAAAATTTTTTTATAATATTTTTTTTCTTTTATGAGGAATGAAATTATGGTGGTTAAAGTGACCCTCCACGGTTAAAATGATGCAGTAAGAAGAGTCGACAATAATCTAGTCTTAAGGAAGAGGAGACGACATGGTAATTGGAGCCTAGAGGCGTTTTAATGCATCATTAACGCTGAATCATGCAATCTCTGACATGCATATGCAAAGTACCCGGCGAGATAGGGGGAAATCCAGGCCATTCGGATGTTTATGTAGATTCCTGACACGTTTCCCACAGAAATGCTAACTTCCTAGCCTGCTTCCTAGTTCCCGCCATGTGCCCATTTCCGGTGCGCTTTCACGTGGCTCGAACGCAAGCAAGATGGCGGCGTGGCTGCGAAAAGAAGTTGCCAAATAGACCTAGATACTTATACAATTTCAGTTTTTGAACCGTTAAAAGCTTTTTAGAAGGATTTCCTATGTATACTAAGTAGATTCACCGAGATTGTAAAGGTATTCTATAACTTTTTGGGTCACTTGGAAGGAAGAGAAAGTCTTTTTTCAGCTTTCGTTGACGTCAGTTCCCTTGTTTTTTAAAAAACGAAAATTCAGAAAGGATGTAGGACAGTTTAAGAAGACTAGAAGGACAATTTAAACGAAATTTTTCAAAGAATTCGGTCGGTTTCGTGGATAGTTAGGTTACGGAAGAAAAAAAAGGAAGGTAACCTTGTACAAAAATTAGTTGCAAGGCTCCTCCGGTACTGCGGATTTGTTACAAATATGGACTTATGCTAATCCGAGTCAAGATTGGGTGGATGAGGGATCTATAGGAAGACCTCATATGGTCATCTCAAGGCTGTTCTGCCTTCCCAAACAAGGTGCATAACTTTCCTTTTTCTCACTTGTTATCTTGAAAGAGATACAAAAAGAAAGAAACCGAAAGAGGCGCAGTTTGTTTTGGAACAAGAGAAAGTATTCCCAGAGAAAGCGTGCCGGCCTAAACCTAAACCGCTGACCATTCCTAAAACATAAATAGCTGGGAATATTCCAAAGCACCCGTGTCCTCTTTAAACTATTCAAGCGTGCATCTGGGAACTTTTCGTTCTATTTTCAGTAGAAACTTCGGGAAAAAGTCCTTTACTTTCCCTAGTTCTTGCTAAAAATTTACTGCGTATGCATACTTTCAGTATGATGCTCGCCATTGTTATGAAGATTTAGAATTTCTTAAAATTTAAAACTTTTATAATTCATTTTATAATTTAAAACGTTTATAATTCGTTTTATAATTTACAACTTTTATAATTCATTTTATAATTTAAAACTTGTATAATTTATTTTATTAAAACTATTTGTGTTAGTAGTTATTGTTTATACTCACAAAATGCCTCAAGAAGGGTCGAAGTTCTTAGCAAAATTGTAATCGATGAACAGAATGGAAACAATCGATGGCACAGTAAAAATGTATACCATAGTGTAGTGTCCTGGTTCACTATCGAACAGGCCACTCCCGTAAAACCGGGAGTTAAGGGTTCAAGGTTCACGAACCAGGAGCAGGGATATACAACAACCAAAAACCCAACCGAGTGATTTATTAAACCTTATGTGCATACCTTATTCCTTAAACCTTATTCATAATTCTTGAGTGTAATGTAATCAAAGACCTTCTATTTATTGACCGTCGATTTAACTGGTTACTTGTTGCTTGAAAAACGCTTGAAAATACGTTAAAAATTCAAATCGCTACCGTTTACCTAACTGTCAAACGTCGCGCGAAAGTCCCTTCCCACTAGGCTGGGATTGAAACCTCACGTTAGCCCTCTTTTTACCTGTTGTTATCTTGTTTGGACATCAAACATTGACTAAAACGTGTTTCGGGGAAGTTTGGGGTGTTTGGACAAAGTTTAGGGGTTAATTTAGCCACCAATTGTGGGCATTTCGTGAAGATTGATCATAACAAGCTCTTGGCATGTTTGCAGGGATGGGCCCAGTTTGGTGTCGAGCAAGATTTATTGAATCTCACCATCTCGGCTACCTGTCAAGGTAGTTTGATGACCGTACGTGTGGAAACCAAACTTCCTTTCCAAGGTAATGTAGATATATCCTCAATAGCATACTAATTATCTCCTTTCTTCACGATTCTTCTTCATTCCTCTTTTTTATTAGCGGAAATGTCCAAGAACGCTCCTTTTCACTCAGGTTTCATTATTTTCCCTATACCCCCCCAAAAATGTCCTATTTTTCCTATAAATTCTCGCTTGGAGCACATGTTCTCCATATGGGAAAAAAATAGTTTGTCTATATGACAATCCCAACACACGGGTATACCTGAAACGGATAGACGCCTTAAGGACACGCCGAGTGTATACCTATGATTAGCACCAATTTACTCCTGGTTGTGCTTTTCATACTTCCAGGACTTCGAAACCTCCTTCACCAAGGGGTTCCACCAAGTCTACATGTCCAGGGGAAAGGATATAAGAAAAAGCAGAAGGAATCTACCAGCAGGTTCTCTTCCCAATGTCTAGTTCACTCCCCTTTTCCGCCAGTCAAACTCATTGGGTCAATGATCTTCAACTTCTTGTACCTTCTTTGCTTAACGTAATACTTTTTTATTATTCATTTTTTCGATCCCTTCAAGTTCAATTCGATCTTTATTCCTAATGTACCAGTACTTTCAATTCAGTTTAATGAGTTTACTTTCAATTCTCTAATTGTTCAATCTTTTCAATTCTATACTTCCAATGCAATTGAACTTCCAATGCTCTCAATGTTTAAGTTCAGTTACAATGATTCTTGGTTGATTCTGATCGTGGAAATTTGGTTCACTCGTAGGGCAATTTGATCTCCTAATGAATGTATGGAAAAATGTGCACCAATTTTCGTGTATTTCTCCAAAGTTTGTTGTTGTTGTTTTTAACACGAAATCATCTCGTTTTACGAAAGGCGTGGTGCACGTTTGCGATCGTCAGCGAGGCGACTGTTCCCGTAAACCTGGTTGCACAGCATATGGAGATGGCGGTACAGATGTCAGTTTTCGCATTAATATGCAAGCTAAGGTGAATGACTCGGATTACTGCGGAGTCCAAGACGTAAGTAAATTCTATTCTTCCTGGTCTTCTACTCCCACTTTTTGTCAGTTTTTGTTAAACCCTTTATGTTTAAGATTGGGGGAAGTTTTTGAAAGGGATTTGGTAGCTTGGTGCTGGTACTTTTGTGTTGTGTTTTTGAGCTTTTTTAATAGAAAATTTTGAACCTTTTATTCCTAATGTCTTTCGGAAGGTAAATGGTCGGTGATGGTGGGTAGCGGTGATGGTAAACAAACATAAGAGTGGATGAAATGGATAAAATGAGGAAAAAAAGTGAAGTTGTTCCCGCGTTGGAAGTGGTGGTCAGCCATGCTCGTCTAATATAACGCGCTAAGGGAGTATGGCGGAGAAGATGGGAAAGGGAACCGGTGCATGACGGAGCTGCAGATGGGGGACTTATGTCACACTCACACTTTGTACTTGCTTCGCGTTGATGGCTTTTACTGTTATTTCTTAAAATTCACTCACTCACTCACTCGGGAGAAGCAAGTTTTTAATTAACAAAAAAGGTATACATAATAAGAAGTGCGATGAATATGAGATCGTAACGGGAAGTTTTTGTAGAAAAATTAATGATTTTTCTTTTCGAATGGATATAGAACTCGTTTACAAGATCCGTGCCGATTACTGTAAGATTTCATAGAACACTGGAACTAGCAGATGACAAACATTACGTCATCACGTGTGGGCGAACTGGTTTAAGGAATTCCAGGTAAAGCATGTCCTAACATTTGCCTGCATAATTTACAAACTTGCTGCTTTAGACTTCCGGTTGCAAACCAAAGTAAACTATTGCAGTGTTTGTCATATCCTTTCATTTTTTGCGATAAGAAGTACATTTGATCTTTCGAAAAGTTCACTGAAGTTTACGTGCCGAGATGAAATTAATGGAATTTTAGTAGAATTTGGTTGGATTTCGCAACTTCTTAGAGGCAAAGATCCTCTTGGATTTAATAGATTGGTTGGATTTCGAAAACTCATAAGTTCAAGATTCATAAGTTCAAGATTCATAAGTTCAAGGATCATAGATAAACGAAAGATTCATAGATTCGGCGAGACATAGTTTCGTAGACTTCGCAAGCCAAAGATTCTTAGATTTCACGAATTCGGGGAGTCAAAAGATTCGTAAGTTCAGGGATCATAGATGTAACCAAGGATCGTAGATTCCGCGATCATGGATCGAAGTTTCGTGAACTTTGTAAGTTAAAGATTCTTAGAATTCACTGATTCTTGGAGTAAAGACTCGGGTTCAAAGATCATAGATAGAACCAAAGATTCGTGGATTCCGCGAGTCAAAGATTCTTAGATTTCACGAATTCGGGGAGTCAAAGATTCGTAATTTCAGACGTTTATTCCGCGATCATGGATAAAAGTTTCGTGGACTTTGTAAGTTAAAGATTCTTAGAATTCACTGGTTCTTGGAGTAAAGAATCAGGTTCAAAGACCATAGATAGAACCAAAGATTTGTGGATTCCATGGATTCCAGTAGCAGCGATCATTTGAGCATAAGCGACCTAAATTTGCATTGTTTTTGCATTAGTTAGAAACAAAGATCGCGTTCCAAGATTTAGAAGAAAAGGTTCAATGTGTCTAGTATAGAAAAGGGTCATGCTGCGTTATTGTCGTCCCTTTTGTTTAGAGTATGCCAAGGTACCGTTACTGATGCAATTGTTAAGGAACTATCAAGACTTCCTCTCAGAATCTCCTTATGACCTTTGATTGGTGGCCTCTGTGCCACCTAGAAACCCGTGGTCTCCCCTTTTTCAAACCCCTCAAGTCATTATCATCATCATCATCTCGTGCCTGGAGTTTTTAGGTCATGTGCTTCTTGTTGCACGTTGGAAATTCTACCACAAATATCTCGTTATGTTGGTCTCTTATATGACTTCCTGTATTTACTTTTCGTTTCTTCTATTTTCGTGATTGAAAAAATCGATAGAAATGAATCCGTGGACAGTTACATGCGGTTATACGACGATGAGGCCAAACGGCCGGTAACCGAAGCTATTTTTGGCCGCCGATATAAACTACGTGTGGGAAGCAACAACCTCGATGGTAAGTGAGGCATTTTTAATTAGAACTTGAACTACTTAAACTCGTAAAAGTCGCATTTGGATTGGACGAGGGAATCTTCCCAATGTTCAGTATACTTTTACTTGGACATTACAGTAACTTATAATGAAGATTATGATTCTGTTAGAGGCAGTGGGGTTTGACTGAGTAAAGTGATTCTCGTCGATTTCCTTGCAGAATCCGTTGTTCTTCCTAGAATAGGATGATTTGGTGTTGGAAGAATGAACTTTCTTGGTTAGAATCAGCATAATCGCTTTAGAATCAGTTTAGTTTAGCTTCGAAGCAACCGTTTTCGCTCGTCGTAGTTCAGGGACTTACGGTATGATGAATCCGCTGATATCACGTTAGAATAGTCAAGTTTTGAGACGATTCTTATGAACCAGGCCATCGAATCGGCATATTCAGCGTTAACTGCAGGTAGTTTTTAGCCAGAAAGAGTGGATTTGATCCTGGTCTAATGGTTTGTGACGTTTGGATTCAACTGCGTGTTCTTTTTAGAATCAGCTGTCCTTTTTAATGATTTTGGGGAATCTTGATTCTCTCGAGAATCACTTTGTCGCTAGAATTTAACCAATTATATACCAAAATGACTTGATTCAATCTTAAATCCACTCATTTACCGCACTGGAATCGGCGGTCTATCTTTTCGAATCATTGAGTGATTCTGATTTAGAAGATTCGAGCTGTCAAATCTGTTCAGAATCAGTCGAGAATCTTCAATTCTACTACAATTTTCAAAGTATAATTAAACCAGATTCGAATCGACCTCAAAATCAGTTCTAAAATCACTTTAGTAAACCAGCCAAATCACTTGACTATGTACTAGTTCATTTCCTCGAAACTTAAGTCCAAATACTATGGATTAAATCCTAAGGAATTTCCATTAGAGTCCTTCTGGTATCTTTTTTTCTCTTTCTAATCTTAAGAAAAAGTTAAGGGTTAAGTTGCTCTTGGTTTTAATGGTTGAACAACACGATTCTCGGGAAGGGTTCGCGCTTAGACTGCTTTGTTTATGAGTTCTTGTGAAGGTTTAATTGTAGGGGTAGTTATGTTGAACCTGTTCTTCGGAGCAAAAAGCTGTAAGAGATCATTTTTACAAAACTATTAAAAAAGAAAAAAAACAAAAACGCTTAAGATAGTCATGGTTCAAGGAAGCTTGTGCTCCGCACCCGCTTGAAAGCTTAACAAACTTTTGCTTTTTAGCTTCTGCCAACCTTGGAAAATCTTTCCTTTAAAAAAGAAAAGTGTTGACAGAAAAAGTGAGGATGGGTGGCGTGCTGGTTTTCCTTAAAAGGAAGCTAGATTGCCTTGGAAATACATAAAGCCAGACACTGTACGGGACCTATGTGTTGGATACATTTTCGTAGCGAACTTTCCGAAAAGGAAAATAATTAAGAACCCCAAAGTCGTGCAGAGAAGCAAAAGAGATACGAGTTTATTGGCAGATAAGGATACTGTATGCAAATAGGGATTCTCAATAGCTTTGGAAATGTATAGACTCTTTGATAGACAGGGTTCTTTAACCTGCTATAAGGGTAGACTCCCATCTGTCGAGGATTTTAGATTTTAGTGGGGAAAAAATAGGTTTGAAATCTGTTTCTTATTTTTTTTTTTTAATTTGAATTTGATGATTTATTTTTTATAGCTGGATTTGGATATCGACCTACAACTTGTTTCGCGTTCGGAGGAGCTAGTAGCAGCTTGAATAACACCGTCACCAATTTGTACGATAAACGAGGGTAAGTTTTGGAAGTTCTTGATTTTTATAATAGTTTCATGGTTTTATTTTTATATTACCTTATTATATTTGTATAATTAGTGGAGTTTATCTTTACGACGGTTATTTAGCATACTAGATTGTTATGCATATTTAGTCTATTTTATACGATTTTTTGGTTAGGAACTTTTGTTTGTTTATGTTTCAAGCTTGTATTGTATTGTGTAACCCAAACGTATCGATTTCTTACATGTATTGCGCAAGTAGGGTTATAACCTATATACATATAGGGTATGGATTTTTAATTGATATCTGCTTTGCAAATGGTTCCATGTTTTGGTTTCGGAATCTTCTACAGTGTATTGTGTAAGCATTGCAGTTGCTATTTGTTACGTCTTTGGTACACAATTGTAAAATAACTTAAACGCGCTTTTATGCCGATACATGAAAGTTGCCGAGGTTCTCGTTAAGGCTAGGCGGGGATTCGTAGCGCTACTTCGGCCTGCCGGATCGAGCATCGAGTGGTACAATAATGAATTATGAGACGGTCTAGCCGAACGAATAAAAGTTCTGGCCGGGCTTCGTAGCCTTATTCCCGTTTGGTCCAACCTTCTCTCGGTAACTTTCTTAAGCCGGAGGTATAAAAAGTTCTTCGCGTTTTCCTTATCGATTTAGAGTAAACTAGCTTTTTCGATTTAAGTCTATCGTTTTAGTCTTAGGACATACAGAAATACATTGTTTCTAGTCTAAAACTTCCGAAACCATAGTTTAAAGTGTTCAGCTTGAAGTTCAGTAGGAGGTTAAACATTCAATCGATTATAACGTAGCTTCAATCGATTATCTATCGGGTTGTAGACTTCCCGTATCAATTGCAAGAAACCTGTTCCGATTTCAGACAGTTTTCTTTCCCTTTTCCTTTAATTCGGGTCAGGCATTTGTTATTCTTTGACAATCACTGTCAATCGATGTGCGTCACGCTTTTAGTAGCGCAACGCAACACCCGCCTGGAAATTGTACACTATTTATTATTTTAACTGTCAGATCGTTCCGTGATTAACGAGAGCATGAATCAACATTACGACCCTAAACTCTGTCCAAGAAAATTCTTAAAATAATTTTCCTCACTTTTTACAATAGTATCGCCCGTTTTTTTATGTCGGAAGAAGTTCTTTCAAAGACTATTTTTTACGACGTGTAGAAAATAAATCTTTTAGCGGCAAACAAATATTCTGTTGTAAATTCTAAAAACGTGGCTTTTGACCATTTATCTCCCAATCACACCAAGACCTAAAATCGTGGTCCATTTTTAGACAAGCCCAGTTCTTTTTTTCCTCTCATGTACTTTTTTCGAAGCTTCTATTCGGTTTGGTCACGATCCAGTTAAGCTGGTTTAAGCTTAAACTCTGACCTATTGGCGAAACGTGATGATTCCTCTCAGTTTCCGCTTTCCGTCTATTTTCCATCCATTTCCCGTCTAATGTTACGACAGCTATGCAATATACCTAGTTTGAATCACGTATGTTAAATTTTCAATGGTCCCAAAGTCTATTCAAGTGTTGTAGAATCTAAAGAGTAACTGCTATCAAAAATTAATTGCGAATTAATTTGATTGTCTCATTTCAGATGCCCTGAGATCAAATTTATGACCAAATTCCGTCTAAGTGAGCGAGGTTACTATGAAACGGAATTCCCCATGTTCCGCATGTCTGATTCGCGGCAGATAAACATCCAGTGTGATGTAATCGTCTGTAAAGGTATAATTTACAATTATGTCCCCTCTTTTACAATTTAAAGTAGAAGATAATGTCGACAATGTAGGAAACAAAAGAATATAAAAGTAATTAACTTATGTTCGTTCAATTATTCTATGAAAATCCAGGGGGATGTGTGGAACCGCTTTGTGATGATGATTTACCCGCCCAAGGCAGGGCTATTGGGAACGTTCCAGAGCCTGATGGTACCTTATTGGCGTCATTCACTTTCTATGTGTACGAACCTGGCGAGCGCGTTGGTAATTACTAAGCTCATCCATTTTCCATTCTGGTCGAAAATGTTCAATTTGGGTTATAATTTCTCTCTTGTTTATCTATTTCCCCCTTGATAGCGGCTGCTTTGGTCGAAGAGCGAGGCATGCCCATGTGGCTACTTTATCTGTGCATTGCCTTTGGCATTCTCTTCTTGATTATGCTCATCATCAACATCTTCCTCTGCACGGCCATGACGTGTAGCTGCACCAAAACGGAGGTCATTGAAAAGGAGCCCAGTATTATCGAAGAATACGATCCGTATCGAAGCTGGCATGGTTCACAGTACGGCCTTAATTACATTCCCCCTCTATTTGTTTACAGTTTAAGCCCGAATCTTGTTAACGTATTTTTCGTTGTCGTTTAAAGGTATTCGTTGAACGGGAAACTACCGGGATACATGTCAGGCGGCTCAACAATGAATTCCACGCGCTCGTACTCGACCAACAGCGACCATTATGCCATCGTCCATTCCCGGCCAGGAAGTCGATATTCCGGGCCAGGGCCACACTCGACGGTTGGGCCAGTTGGAACCAACAAACGGCCCCACCGAGAACGAGACCGAGAGCAGCAGCAGCATACTTCTCGCCATAGAGATCCGCATATTGGACATGCTAATCACGGGTTTGGCCCGGAATCTACTTCAGGGTCGCATTATTCGGGGAAAATGTAAAATAATAATACTATAATTGAAGCGAAGAAAGATGGCGGTACTTCCGCTTTGTTTGAAAAACTTGTTGAGCGGGAAGAAACTAAGAAGGGATTGAAGGGATTTTTACCCTACAATAAAATGACGTGTATGATTTGGTTATGAGGGAGTGGCTTTGATTTTCCCATTGGAATTGTAAATAGTCTTTTTGATTTTGTTTTTATTCTGTGCTTTTCTTTGGAGGGAGGATTTGGTCAAATCAAATGTGTTGGCGTAAAAAACACCCGGTGCAAACTAAAAGGAATGTGAAAAGTGTGTCAAAGGTATTCGAAATTGAACGGGAATGAAGATACATAGTTGCCAAAAGTGGGAGGGTGCATGGCCATTAGGGATTTTTTAACCCCGTAACTTTTTCTTATGCTTTTTTTACCCCCGTTCCGTTCTGTAAATAGTTGTGGCTATATTTACAAAACCGTGTGTTTTGTGTTTTGAAACTAACTTAAATAACAGCAAAAAATATCTATAATATAACTGTGAGAAAAGTGGTCATGAACCAACAAAAAACAATACAGTGTATAGTTAATATGGGTTTTAATTCAACCTTAAGTTAAGATTTCATACGGTTGAAATACTTCCAAGTCCGTTAGATCATTTGCGTTAAACTGAATTAGTTTCTTTTGGCATAATTTGAATTACAGAAGTTTAAAGCTAAAACATATGACAGGGGACGTAGACACAAGGACTACGGTGCATCCAACTTAAGTACTACTAACTAAACTTCAACACTACCTTAACATACCTTAAACACTTAACTTAGACAGTAACTTAAGGACCCTTAACCTAGTCCTTAAGTTGGGGTTCGCGGTTCTTAAGTCATGGTTTGTAGTCCCTAAGTCGGGTGCAGCGTAGTCCTTTTGTCGGGTCGTCCTTGTGTCGCGTTGCTAAATTACAGCACTAAACAACTAGAACTACAGTTCAATACTTAAAGAAATGTATCTGTATTGTATTATCAAAATTCATAGTTTGCAGTCAAAGTATTCGCAAGATGTGTAATGCCACACATTGAACAAACTGTCATGTGTGGAACTGTCCATGATACGAGGTGATTGTTTAGCTTCTCTAATCGCTTTCATTTTTACTATGTAGGTCCGCCATTGTAAACTTTTCAGCGCGGTATAGGACCGTTAAATCCAGTTAGGAAAGCGAACAAACCCAGAACACCCAACAATGAAATTAACCCATTACCGAGTTACCATTGCAGCAATTTCGGCAAGGGGGCGACGGTCATTTTTTGCCCTACTAAAGCTTTCATTGTTGGCTGAAAAGGAAGTATACGAGTCCCTTGAAGGGAATATCTTCATGGTTGAAGTGTCGAGTCAGAAAAGGACTGCTTTGATACGGTAATCGTTGACTACGTAATAGTGTTATCCAACTTAACCTTCTTTTAGCTCAAGTTCGCACAAGGCTTTCGTTTCTCGGTCCATCCGGATGGTCGAAAACTCGGAAAACGGGCGAAAGAATGTGGGTCACAACAGAAGTGCTTTAGTAACATGGGTTATTATTGATCGGCTAGGCGTCTTGCAGTTGCGTCGTGGAAGCCATTGAGGCTGCTTTTTAGCCTGTCGTTTGCGTTCTCTGCTCAATTCCTTGCAACAATTCCGGTACAGACTACCAGCCGAGTAAGAGCGCAGCGTTAGTAAGCTCAACAAGCACAGTTCTCAGTTCGTAGTGCAGTTCCACGCAGAAATTTCGCCGGTGCCCACCGTCAACCTAGCTTTTGCTCTCAGGAATTACAAAGTAAGTAAGCTCTGCCAACTTCAGTACTCCCTCTATTAGTTATAACAGTATTCAAATTTTTGGACATAACCTCTTAGATTTGGTCTTCATTGATTTGGTAGGAAAGGCATCTTCCACTAGGTTGTATTGATCCTAGGCCATTCCGATCCTTTTTGCTATAAACAAGATAGAGCTTGCCTTATTTTCTTCCAGCCAAAGTAAGGAAAGTGCTGCCCTGTAAAGGCTTTCAGAAGCTTCTTACCAAATGCATAGAAAAATAAGAGCGAACATACTTCCTATCTATCGGCAAGTTTTTGTTCCATTGTCAGGCAAACTGAAAAGAAGATTTATAGACGAGCCAGAAAGTCTATTAACCGGATCTTAGCTTTAAACATTCGCTAATATCAGCATAGGCAGAGTATTGATCGTATGCTATTACACTTTTATGGTAGGGAGAATAAAGAGAGTGAAGCCGCGTGAGGAAGAGCTTGGTTGAGTATGCGAAGCTTTACACCATTTATTGCTTTGAAAAAACGCAACAGTGCATGTTTCGAGAGAATTACACTTAGATATTCATAGCCCTTTTTCTTGTTGGTCCGAATAATGTATACGTATCGTCCCCCCAAATGAAAAAAATAGGAAAAACGAAGAAACGAATAAAGAAGGGAAGCATATTGTGGAAGGTTTTTTGGCTGACGGCGGACTAACATGGTCAGCTGCACTATCATATAGAGCATTGTATTAGCGGAAGGGAAGGAAGTTTGTATAAGAATCCGCAGCTTGGGGCCTTCTGTGTGCTTTAGCCCAGCTTATTGATTAGAGATGCCATCCAAGTCACGCGCCTTAACGAAATAAGTTTCAGCTGCTTCAACACTTGGCTCTAAAGAGTGACCGACTTGGAAAATGATATCACCGCAGGCGACACTAGCTTCGTTAAGTTCTCATATTACTTCGTTACTTCAGGAGTGCAGCTAGGAGAGTGTAGTGGTTATTTGCTTATGTCCGGAGTACAAGAGCGCTATTTGAAAACGCAATATAGATGCACTAAAGTCTTACTAAGGCTTATGAATATGCTTGAATCCATGGAAAATCTATGAATTTGAAACACTAAAGTCTTACTAAGAACTAGTGAACCTATGTTTGGATCTATCGAGAATCGGCGGATTTTCTGGGAGTTTATGGATTGAGTTCTGGGATCGGAGAAGAAAGGCTGTCGAATTTGAATGGTTTAGAAGGCTGAGCTTATTGGGGGATGTTGTCAGAGTGAAGTCCTTCAAAATAAGCTATTGATTCTATTGATCCTTTTCAAATATGTGGTTTGTTCTACACTCTAATCATCATTTCTACACTCCCTGCACTCTAATCATCATTTCTACCCTCTAATTCCGTCGACTTCATCAAGTCGGGTGGTACGACACTGGACTCCAGATCCTTTAAATTATTGATCCCATGAAATCTGTTGAAAAGAAAGTAAATCAAGTTGGAAGGAAAGAAGTTATAGTATAAAGATAGTGTATTTGGCAAGCTTAGGTTGTTTGAGTGAAACTCGAAGAAATATTTGAGGAGTAATTTTGAGAGATGAAGTTCAGGTTGAAGGAATTTCGGATTCAACTTAACGGTTAATTTGCCAGTTCCAGAAAGTTAGTGGTGGGTACGAAGGCAGTGATCCAACTAACTAAATCGAAATTGGTTCAATGTCTTGCTTCGGGGACTTTGCTTCTTTTCCCTCCCAGTTTGTCAATATCGAGTCGACTTTGCTTCGTCTCTTCGTTTCGTTCAGTTTCCTAAAGTATGTTCAGATTAAAGAGCTTTTCTTTTTGGAAAGGAGGTTACGGACGGGGATTTCTTTTTTATCGCGAGCTAATAGACTAGATTAGATAGTATATGGAAATAGGTGGGGAGGGAGAAACAAAACGTGTTTGATGTACATGTAATATCGATATGAGGGAAGGTAAGGGTAGATTTATGGCAGTTTTTCATGTTAACGAATAATGTAGGGTTGATTACTTGTGATTGGACTCGTGTTTCAGTTCTTTTGTACCTCCCTAGAGGGCTGTGCTGTCAACGGCGGTTAGTAATAACCGTTAGCCGACTGCCATTGTGGATTTGGATAATATAGAGGAGGAACATTCAACCGGCAAAATTTCGTTCTCGGTGTTCAAACAATCCTTCACAAGTAATGTCAATTACTTGAAACGAAGGTATAAACGTGAATGATGGGGTTTGACGAAGTACAGCAATTTAATATCGATTTCCGAGAAGGTTTTCCTCCGGGGACCTCGCCGAACTGGACGACAATGACCCGGAGGTTGCTCGTCAAAAACAGCTGCAACAACAGCAACAACAACAGCAACAACAACAGCCACATTATCCTAGTGCACAAGCCAGGCCTGAATCCCAAGCCTACCAGGTAACATTTTGTACTAATTGCTTACAAATTATACGTTGTTTATTCACTGGATTAGCTTTAAAGCGTTGCCCAGCGTCCCAACAGTCACGGTTATTTTTCAAAAATGTGAAATTCCCGCCCTATCCCTAGTAAGCGTCTGTGCAGGCCGTTAGAAAAAACAGAACTAAATTAAAACAGTTAAAAAGTACACTCAGTTAAAAAGATATGTAAATCCTTTGAGACCATACCTTTTAAATCGTTATAATCGTTATAAACCATGTAATGGTAGTCATTGAAATTATCAAAAGGCTTTAAAACCATGTTATTTGCTATTGACGCCGTTTTCAAATTTGCGAAGCTTAACCGTCACATATCGCCACCTATTAAGAAATCCAGTAAATAAATTAAAGGCAAGCTGTGTTGTTGTTTTGTTTTGAAGCTTTTTTTTATTGTGTTTGAAGTGTCAAGTTCTAAGAATGGCTTTCTGGATGGAATTTTAACCTTTTACGCGTTTATTAAGGCTGGCCCAGCCGCAGGACAGCCTCAGGCAGCTGACTTATCTTTACCTTTGAAGCCAGGAAGTAAAACCATAAGCGCACCAACTTCGCCCACCAAATCTCGTGAAAGCTTCTTACAGCGAGTGTCAAGTTTGACTGGCGTTGGCCGCCAAGATGCCACCGCCACTTCCGGCGGCCATAGCGGCGTGGGTTCAGCCAGAGGTCCTTACAACAAAGACAAGTGTTTCACACTATTGGTCGTGGACGACCAAAACACAGACTGGTAAAGAACAACTTCATGTATTCTCTTACTCCTAGTCAACTCATTTGCCAAAATGAAAACGAGAAGACATTTCCTGATTAATCCAGTTCTTTATTTCCATTTCCATTGTCTCATTCTTTCCGCTTTGTTATGTTGGGAGGCAACTAATGAACTTCCCTAATGACTAAACAGCGTGTATGAGGTTCTAATTTCAGTTTTCTTTACTCTTGAACTCGTTTGTTACTCTGAATTAACTTGTGTAAGCAATTCAATTATCTTCTGGAACATTTCACGGATTATAGTAATTTAGAAATAATATACTGGCAGATTTTTGAGTATCAAATTCTTTAGGAAATTTTTAAAAATTTTGTGGTATACGTGCTGAACTTGAATGGCTCAATTTGATACTTGAAAATCCTCTGGTGGTTGTGAAGTTCTATGTTTAGACCTTATTAAGCTCTTACCATCATGATTGTAAGTGGGGAGGGAGGTTGCTGACAGAAGACAGATAATGAACGCTTTTGTGCATGGTTCTCTTGAAAGGTCCAAGTATTTCCGAGGGAGGAAAGTACAAGGCGACTGCGATGTACGCGTGGAACAAGCGGAGTTCCGGGAACTGTCCGTTACAGCCTCCACTGATGGCGGATGCATTGTTTCCATGGCTGTCGTACGCAACGGCACGAAAGTAGCTCGGTAACAAACGTTACATCTAACCTATGGACAATCATGGAAGTAATTTTCGATGTTTCACTTCTCGCCTTTCAATGTTACAGATCGTTTCGCCCAGATTTCCTGCTCGTTCGCCAGAACCTACGTGACGCAGGGGAAGACTACAAATCCTTGTTGCTAGGGTTGAAATATGGGGCCATTCCTAGCATCAACACGCTCGAAGCGGTGTATCACTTCCAAGTAAGTAACATCTAGCGTGCCTAAAACAATAAAATGAAGTATCTTGACATCTATATATCTTCTTAATTAGTTAATTAATTATAACCTTAGTTCATTTGCAAAAAAAGAAGCAAAATTATAAATCTTGGGACACTGATTCCTTAGGCCGTATTTTACTATATTTTTTTGCAAAAGTTGCATGCAAATCGGGTATATGGTTATCAAGTAATAGCGCACGCCGTTTTATACGAAGAAGCCATGCGCGCATGCATACAGCACACGCCATCTTGTGGTAGTTAAGGAGACACTGTCTAAAACTAAAACGGAGCCCTCTACCGATCGAAAACCAAGCCGGAGTAACGCTACGAGTCCCCGGTCCATAAGCGCCATTCGCTCGGTTCCTTTCCCCTTATTCATTATTGCATCGGTGCGCGTTGGCCAAGGCAAGCCTGAGTAACGCTAGGAGTCCCCGGTTAGGGAGCGGCCATTCGTTCGCTCAGTTTTCATTTATTGCGCCCGTGCACTTTAGCCGGAGTAACGCCACGAGTCCCCGCCTGGACACGTGGGAAGCGAATATACGGTTTGTTTGGGACGCACACCCACTAAATTCTTGTGTTTACTCATTTCTTTTGTTATTGCAAGACTGCTGCCCATATACTTGTTTTACCCGGAAGAAACCGAAGCATGAAAAGCGTGCCAAAACATACATTTTAGCACAGAAAACCCCCGCTAAAGCGTTCTTTTTACGACTTATTGCAAATAAAAACCTCAAAAAGAACTCTAAAAAGAAAGAAATATACTCTATTTATCCATCCACTTCTGCCAAAGCTGATCAGTAAAGCCTTAAACCTACACAGTTGCGTTTGCGATAACATTATTCTAAAACTGGCAGTTTTATAGTCGTAAATCTGCCAGAAGTACAAATTCGTTGGCAAATTCAATTGGCATCCATAGAAATCAATTAAAACATGTCGAAAAAGATAATTTCAGTCGAATTTCTTTGACCCCAAAATAAGAAACTATTTCTATTAACATGATTCTTAGAACCACCTCTTTCTATTTCTACAAAATTCCTCTCTCTCTCAATTAAAGTATTTTTAGGCGTGAAATTGGTCGGCTTCCTTTGCCGTTTTTTATTTAGGTTTCTGGAAAAGTAACCTTTGCCATGGAATGGAATGAAAGCGCCAAACTTGTGCTGACTAGCGCCTTTTAATTTAGCTCTTTCAGTATGGATGACGCAAATGCTTTTTTCCCCTCCCGGGAGGTGGCGGGAGGTAGGGAGGAATGGCAGTTGAGAAGGGGGAGGGGTTGTTAAAAGGTTCAAATTTGGATGTTGTAAAAAGTTTGTATTTTAAGCATATACATGTCTCAGCTTTGGCTACAACATAAGCAGGCCGGATATCCTTTTCCTATTAACTCCTTAACTGCGGATGGGTCTGGCATGATTTTGGCGTGTCGAGGCACGTTGGGTCATGAAAACTAATTTTAACTTTTTTTTTTTGATTCGGCAAGGACAAACCTTGGGTCTTTGGACATCTCATGCAAATCCAACGTCGTATGGGCAAAGAAGCCTTCCCTTTGATTGAACAGTCATTTTTTCCTCATCATCGAGAAATGGTAAGTTTTTTTCATTTTTTAAAAATATTTAGTACTATTTGGTACTACAGTTACAAGAATTTTTTGTGGGTTGGAGGGGCACGTTATTGGCTGTTCAACCCTTTGTGCCCTGGTGGCTTTGACATATGGCGGTTAGGTTCGGTTCAAATAGCCGAAGTGGTAATCTTGTGCAGGTTTTATGAGTTTTGCACACATTGGAAGTAAAAAGGTGTGACAGGTATACGAGCTAAAAGTGGGGACAGACTTCAAATCTCGGAACGGAATGATCGTTTAGTTATTCTTGAAAATAAAAAAGGAAGAAGAAATAGGAAAAACTTAAGAATGAGGGGAGAAATTCGCTGGGTACTTTGCATGGAGACAATTGAGTCAAAGTTTATGCGAGGGGCGAAAAGTAGGGTAACGTGGGGCAAATTATGCAGCATTTTCTTGGTAGAGATGGTAGAGATGCAGAAGAAAAGGGGAGAATAGAGCGGAAAGGATGTTTATGCTAATGGAGAGTAGTAAAAGGGTTCTTATTTGAAGCGGAAAATCATCTTTGGAGAGGTGACGTAACTGTCTACCAATTCCTTGGACTTGGGAGACTTTTGACAGTGCCAGGGCTTTATAGAGTTTGCAGAAGATTTTATTTTCCAAAAGGGACACAGCAAACGCCAGGTAATATGACACCGAGTTGCTTTGCACGCGACTTTTCGGGGTCTGGAACCACAAGTTTATCGGCCAAGGGATACTTTCTCTACAGTTTGATCTTAATCTTAACTTAATAGACAGTTTTTGGCTTAATTGCGTATTTATTAAGGTAAAATTTCATGAAAAGGTCAAAGTGTCAGTTTAGCACGGGAAAACCCTTCAGTGGGCCCATATCGATAAATAAGAAGGTAGCTATCGATACTTCGTAAGATTCCGATACTAACCAAGCGACGCTTGCCTACACTTTCGCAGTCAACAAACAGCACTTGACAGTAAACAAATTATGTGACGCTTTAGATAGTTATTAGCTGCTCTTCAGTTTTTGGTAAGATTCTAAGAAATTTCGGGTAAATTTTACGATACTTACCTTTTATTTTGAATGCTCAAACAAGTCTGTAGGTGCTTTGGTTAGTTGAAAAGCTCAATCATAAAATAAGGACTTTTTCTTTGCGCCATCCCGTGATCGCCGTAGCTTGCAGTTCCGCCGGGCGAGACCCGCGCCTGCGAGCCTGTGGGCAAGTTTCGGTTCGACTTAGCAACGAACAACCCATCCCGTGTCAATGGGACCACACGTGGCGGTTCAGACAATGCGCGGCTCCGCTAGCTGCTTGCCCGCCAGTCACGGCGCGAAGGAAAAGGGATTTTTTTTTGTAATGAAGTTTGTGAAGTAACCAAAGCCTTTAGAAAACTGATTGAACATTCAAAAGAAAGCAAATGGTGCCCTCCCTACGAATTCAGGGATCGATTTTCAATGCGCTCATCGGTAAAGACGCTAGGCCTTCGGCAATATGTCCCCCAATGTTATAAGGATAGGGAAATTTCAACATGGTGGAGCTTCTTCCGCTGAATCATTGATTACTCAGTTATTATGCATAATTACATAGGGGTTCTTCAGCCAGAACACCCATTTGAACTGTTCCATCATAAGATTTCTTTTGCAAACCTTACTTTAACCTTTAAGGGCCAAAACAACTAACGGTTGGAGCTCGACCAGCACTATCAGATCGATAATCAGTGTTTTTAGTATCGATAGTTAAGGAAACGCGGCCAATGGTGACGTTTTTTCTGGAAAGTCTGGAAGTGGCTTGTTCTCCTTCAATCCTTGTTTTTGTGTGTTCGTGAATCTGAGACGCGTTCCCAATTCGGTAAATTTAGAACATGGAACGTAGTATGGCAGTGGTTGATTGTTAGTTGTTTGTTCAGAGACGGAAAGAGGACGGGAGTTGAAACGAAAAAAAGCCCGAGTTAAAGATAGCTTTGTCATTGAGTGTAATCAAGACGATATGAAAGCCCCCGTCTTGTTTATTTTCTCACGCGAGTTGTAACATGGCTAAGCAGTTGAGTAGACCAGCTTGACAGTTATTCTTTTGAATTGAATCACTTGACACATGTGTGCTCCTGACCTCCTTTTAACTTTAGCTCCTTTAACTCCTTTTAATTCTTGTTTATTGATATGGAGAGTCTCCTTTTGGCAATATTTACTTCAATTTTTATTGTAATTTCAAGTATATACCTCACATATTAAGAAGCCATATAATAACAGCTCTCCACATAGTCCCTCTTCGTCAATCATTTTCTTCATCGATTCATATGCACGTTCTGTTCTAGTAATAGAATATTGCAGGTACAGTACTAACATAACATGGGACATTTATTTCCTTTTTTTCTTTAAATAGGGATTCTTATAGCTGGCCATTCAAATTCATTTCAGTTATTTTATTCATTTGATGCAATGAATAGTAATTCATTCCAATGCATTCCATGAAAATCCGAAGATATGGCGGTAATTTTTAACGGTTAGGACGAATGTCACACTTTTCTTTATAATTGTAAGAGGGGGGGAGAGAGAAAATGACAAGATTATTTACAACGAGATTTTTTTTATTGTAATTATGGCTTGTTCTCAAGTCTCTTTTGTGTTCTTATTGTATTGTATTTATTATGTTTGGAGAGATTTTTTTTATTTTTTTTAAGTGGCAAGGAGTCGGGAAAGAACATTGTTGGGAGAAGTAGAACCTTTGTTGGCAGCTCGGTTTTGGCTCTTGTTCCGTCGTTTCATGCAAATGCGATAGGATTTGGATTGAGACCAACGGCATGAACCTTCGGAGCTCTTCATGCAAATCGCGTACTTCTCCTGGCAATTCTGATCGTCCCAAGCTGTCGTCCATTGACAAGTTTGAGGGGTATCAGCGGGACAACTTGACCACCAATGACACTCCACCACCTAGATTAAAAAGTTTGATCCCGAAATTAGTTTCGAATTTTCTCCGATTTTTGTTGATTTTTCTAGCGTTATTGCCGGAATTTTAGAATTTTTTAGACTTAAAGTTAAGTTGAAATTTATTTTCTAAGATTTTGTTGATTTCTTTTCTACGCTGGAATTTTTAGAATTTTTTAGAATTACAGTTAAGTTTTATTTGTTAAAGATTGTTTTAAAGTTTTATTTATTCTTGCTGACTAGAATTTTTGGGAATTAAAGTTGAGGTTTTAGATTATTGCAATGAGTTTGAATTGAAAACAGTTGAGTTGGGTTAGAAGCCAAATGGAAAAGAAAGGAATTACTTTGCAGTCGCAGCCTCGAGTGTAGAGTCGTTTAAAGCCTTTCTTTTGAACCACGGACATGGTATCCCATTCGTTTTGGAAGTGACACAGATAAATCCAAGGTTTGCCATGGAATAAACGTCCAGAGAGCAAGTAACGCTTCCCAGGTTCCAAACGCACCCCACACGTGGAAGACGAAGTGGGAGTTAGAATTCGGCCGTGCGATAAAGCTTCGCGCGCTTTTTCGCTCACCTATTTACAAACAAAACATTTTCAATTAAGCCAACTTCCCAAAATTTGCATTGTAATTCCTTCGGCAAAACTTTTTTTTAAAAAAATTTGAACTCGGAATCTCAGAACTTTCGTCAAAAGAAATTTTCAAAATTTCGATTTTTCAAAAATTCGACATTTTCAAAACTTTCTACACTTTTTTTTCGAATCTTCGAAATTTTTTTTCCAACTCGGAAATTTCTTAGAAATTTTGTTCAATTTCTCCACAATTCAAAATGTTGATTTTTTTTTCGAGATTTTTCAAAAATTCGACATTTTCAAAAAATGTTACACTTTTTTTTCGAATCCGCCAACTCGGAAATTTCTTAGAAATTTTTTTCAATTTCTCCACAATTCAAAATGTTGATTTTTTTTCGAGACTCCACCAACGCTGAAAAGGTGTTGAGATGCTTAAAAAAATCGAAAATGCTGTTGAAGACATGACTACGTGTCACAGGTATTTCCTTGCTCACTATCGCAGTAATTTTTGCCCCGCCACGCCATGTGTTGGGTGGACGTATGTGAGGGCTTTTAAAGTTAAAATTAACTAGTATATTTTGACATTTGCGCTGTACCTTAAATTCTTTCCGGATCCGCACTTTGTAAGCGGCTGTGAGTTCCACTTTGTCGTAGACAGCTCTCTGGACTTGGACCAACACGACTGCCAATTGAAAAGGAAGGAACAAAAGAACGTGAATGAAAATAAAAATAAACAAAACCCTTAAATAAAAATAAAATTTAAAAAAAATATAAGAGTTAAATTGCTGTCATAAATCTTTTTTTTTTTTTTTAACACGTGAATTTTCTCACTTTCTCGCCTTTCAAACTGATGGGTCAAGTGCTAAACTTCATTTGCATAATGGACTCTGATAAGTTCTTTGCCTTGCACCCAAAGTATTTGAGAAGCTTGAAATGGAGTTGGGAAAGCGGAGACTTGGCGATTTATTTATTTCTATTTCTTTGACACACAAAACATACACGATCGTAGATAGATAGAGATACACGAATTTTTGGAAAGAATCAAAATAATATACAAGTACAAATAAAATAATAAATAAATAAAATGTAAAAAAAAAGATTTTTTTAAAGCAGCTTGGGTTATATACGCGTAAGGAATGTGGCTGTGCATAATTGCCATGCAAATGAGGCCAGAGGCTGTTAAAAAGAGGAAATGTTGGAAGATTTGTGGATGTATGGATGTGACTCAACTTCAAACTTCCTTATTAGTCTTAATGCTCACAAGTTTTTCTAGAACGGATATATATAAAAGTACAATTTTGTTCGTTTTCCTGAGTTGATGATAGCAAACCCAACTTTCACTTTGCTCTTAATTGGGTTGAAGTTAACTTTAACTTTAATGAAGATTCACTTCATGAGAATGTGAGAATGTCAACTAAGATTCACTTAATTATAATAGTATGGTTAAACTAACTCAGTTCAAGTTTGTACAAATAATTTGCAGGAATTTGAGTTAAATAGTAAAGCAAAAGAAAAAAATAATGAGTGATAAAATTAAAATAGTAAGTTAATAAAGTAAACTAGATAAAACAATCTGGGGCATAGTAATTAATTAGGGTTAACAGTGTTTACTAAGAGAATCTTGATCTGGTCCAATTAAGTGGACCAATTAGGTAACAATTTGGCATCAGGATGTATATACTGAATGTTAAAAATAACCGAGATGTTAAAGAAAATGTCTACTGAAACTCCCCTGTCAATCGGCCCCCCCATAAGGAACGCATGGAGTCCAAACTTTCGATGACCATACCTCTTCGGGGAAGAAATGTGCACGTTAGAAGCTCCCATTACTATAATGGCCATAACCTTGACGTTGCTTCAAGCCAAAGTTGTGACTTTTTCTCTAAAACTGGCTGATTTTTAAGCGAATTTTGAAACGCCAACTTTTTGCTACGCACTGGCGGATGCCGACAAGGTTGCACGCGCGACACCACTAGACAGTTCCAGTTATGCACACTGCTTCTCCCTCTTATTCACTACATGCTGGTTTTAAAAGACATTCTGTAGTCTGTTTGTACACTAATCTTCATAAATTAACTCACGGTAGTCGGTAGATAGGATCATACAAACTACTAGATAAACCTTCGCGTGATGACGCCACTCTCACTGTCTTTCCCGGTGCTGGAAGCTTCAAAGTTTAATTAAAGAGAGAGTAATGTTCCTTAAAATGTAAGCATGGTACTTTCAGGAATTCGTCTTATGACCATTACGAGTATGGTCACGTTTTCCCTGTAAGACTTCTACCCTCGTATGTACCGTCCGGCGTCGTCTACAACACGGGCTCCACGCTTGTAATGGCGGCCGGAACTCGCGTTTGGCTGTACAGCGTTGCCGTAGCCGCTAGTAGAGAGACATTATCTTTAATATCTCGGTTATTATTCAAGTTAGGTATATACTTCTTAATGCCAAGTTGTTAATTAAAACCTACTTTATGCCATACTAAAAGCACACTAAAAGAACACTAAAAGACAGTTTTAGAGTTGAGTTCCCCCTTCCTTATAACTACTCCCAAGCCTCCCAAAGTAAATAAAGCAAATTAAAAACTTACCGAAATCTGCTGAGCAATAATGTTCTTGTGGGTGTGTTTTCTTGCAAGTGCAGGCCGTCGCCACTGCTAACCATGTGAAGAGGACTGCGCAGACGAGTCCAAAACTTCCTTTGCGTTGTGATGCCATGTTCAAATATTTGCTCCTACATAAAACCATTTTTTTATTATTTTGTAACTCCTCTTAAAAGTAAACAATAACCCTAAACGCAAACCTACTCCGCTCTGGGAACTACCACAGCAGTTAAAACAGCAGCTTAAGAAACTACCCGGTGTTTGAACAGTATTTCAAAAGTATTAAAAAGTAAAAAAAAAATGCAAACATGAAATGTCCTCTGGGGGAATTTTTGGGTACTTTCTTTTTATTTATTTTTTGGTAGCTTGTCTTAATGTTGGCTTATTGGCTTATTTCCAAACCAGTTTGTGACGTCACAAGCCAACTAAAATAAAATAATAAAAGTAAAAATGCTGCAAGGCAAACAAGACCAGGTGTGCGAATCAGGAATGCCAATGCTATATCCATGAATTTGGGAAGTCTCTCCGTAATGTGACTTTGAAGCCAAAACAGCAGAAAACTTCATAGCCTAAGGGTTCATTTTATTTTATTTATTTTTCTCTTGGAACAGGATTTTTTACCATTTTTTTTGGAGGGGTTGTTGGCGAATATGTAAAAGAGGGGTTAGGGGAACTGTAACGAACCAGATGGAAGCAATTTGGTTTTGAAAGACGGAGACTGATTCGTGATCTAATTTTAACCCAGTCAACGGAGAAGAGGGGGGTTGAGGGGGTGAGGGGGGCTTTGGAGACGAAAGAAGCAAAAAATGTGAAGTAACCAAGATCCTTTGTCTCTCAGGTTTCTTTGCGACTGTGCCTTTTGAAACAGAGCGTAAATGCGGCTGTTATTAAATTGCATTTATTTGAGGTTTTTGACAAAAAATAAATCTTAGATTTCCGGGGTTTTTTTCAGTTAGTACTGTAATAATGAGCTGCCTGTTAACGTTATCTCATCCCAGGACGCGTAAAGTAGATTTAGTTAGAGATAATTACAAAATTATACATAATTTTACAATTTTGAGAATTTCCAGTTATTTTTATGCTGCGTTTTATGGACGCTTTCCCGTGTTTCCGACTTTCCGAAGGCAGCTTAGCATGTGTGCGAGTGTTCTAGAAATTTTCTTTGTGAATAATTTTGGAATAATGTGGTAAATAATAATATTTTCGGAAAATCCTCGAAAACTGATTTGGAAGGAATGAGAAACTATTTCGAAAGACTTTAAAAGCAGAGATTAGGAGGTTTAGAGCAGGTAAACCTAGGATTTTCTTGTCAAAAAGATGCTGTAAACATCTTTGAGAAGGTTCGAAGTTATCAGCGCTTTTTAAGGCCAAGAATGCGATGAAGGTGGAGTGGGCGGAGCTTAAAAACGGTTTTACGGCGATTCGCACACCTGTTCGATGTTTTCTCAACTTCATTTTTTTCGTGACAGAAGTCTTTAGACAATACCGCGCCTTATTTCGGCTTCCCATAGACAGCCCTGACCCACTTAATTAATCTTTTTTTTAAATAAATGAATTAAAATTAAGGTAATTTTTTTTACCTTCCCGGAATTTCTCAAATTTGTGCAAAAATGTAATAAACCTAAGTTAACGTTACAATAATTTTTCGTAATTTTTGAAATTATTTTGAAGTAGTTTTAAACTTTAATTAAATTATCGGATTTTTAAAATTATTTCGATTTTATTCATTCCGAATTAACCTACGCTTTAATTTACCTTCAAAATAGGTGCTGGACACTATGTTCACACTGATTTTTCCTCTAACGATTTGATTGGGCTAATTTAGAATTAACTTTAACGTTAATTGTCTTTTTGGATTTTCTTAATGAATTAATTAAAAATCAAGAATCACTCGAGAGTCACTTTAGAATCGTTTTTTGCGCGACACGAAAAGACACTCAACTTTTTTCAACCATAATGAGGTAATTCATATGCACTTAACGAGATTCTTTTTTTTTTTGTCTTTTGCCGAAGCCGTTTTCAGTATGGAGAAATCTGTCCGCAGATCATTAACTGGTTTAGCTTGTCAAACTGTTTAGAAGTTGGCACAAGTTGAAGGGTTTGGTTGAGTGAAAGACTCGGGAGGCACGTCTTTTTCACATGTGATGGTTGAATTTTTTTCCTTATTTTCTTACAATTTTTTTAGCTTCTTTTCTTCACCGAGCAAGAAATTAAGATGCAAATGAGCGTTTCAAGTTTTTGGGACGCTGCAACTGACCGGTGTAGACCGACTGAAGTCGTGCGAGTAGAAGCGAGCTGCTTTTGCCTTTCGCTGGGCTGCCCCCCCCCCCCAGACCACCGCCAACTTTTAAACTTTGTGGGCTGGCAGAACTCTCCGTGCAGGGAAATTCGAGAGAGAGAGAGAGAAAGAATAAAAAAAGAAAAGAAAAACAAAGAAAAGGGACCCTTTGGCTCTCCAACAGCTGGCTTGGTCAAGGATCCGGAGTCACGAAGCACGATATCTTAAGGTTTTGTCCTGAAAAGGGGTTCAAATAATTATTCTTAATTAAAAAAATGGCGAGAGTGAGCGAAAAAAAAATCAGAAATTCTTTGTGAGATTGGGAAGTGATTAGGAAAAATATAAACGGGGGGTAATTAGGGGGCAGAGGCATAGGGGGTGAGGATCTAAAGGTGATAAAGGTTAAAAGGGGAACCCCGAAATTAAGAAAAAAATAAGAAGGGGAAATTATGATCGAAGAAGAGGGTTAGATTCCCGTTTCTTTATGAGGAGGAAGAGGTAACGGCTTAAGGGGCCAGAAAGGTTAATTGACGGGTTTGGGAGGATACGAATCGCGAAGTGTTTTTGTGGTTTTGCAGTGGGAATAATAGCTTATAAAATAGAGCAAAAATTGTAGTTTGTGGCGCTGTTTTTGGTTCCATCGGGCGCCACATAGTAATCGAGATATTGAAGAAAGAACTTTGGGCCAATAGGGTCACGCGGCCGTCTAACGTCACGGACGTGCGGGTACCCACGGGATGGTACCTGGGGAGCGTTGTTTACTGTTTAGAAGCACGGAGTAACACAGTAGCTAATGTTGAAAAGGCGCAATAAGCCATGTTGTAGCACCTATGTGACGTCATGACGCAAGGTTTGAATGCCAATAACTTCCAAACGACGAATCCGAAAGATTTGAAACAAAAAGTCGCTGTTCTGGGAGTGATGTAGATTAAAGGTAACCCATCAATATCCCAACGTGGTGGCAATCGTCCGTTAGATTACCTTGGTTTGGCTGTTTTTTAAACCGGTTATTGATGGCAGTTTACAGGTTTTGTAAGCTTTTTTATGTTTTTTGGTATATTTTTGGTGGTAGTTGACTATTTTGCAGAGGTTCGGATAGTTTTGACAAAGTTTTTAGTCTTTTTGTGGCGTTTTTGAAAGGTGGACGGTTTGAGGAGTCAAGTTTGAAGGGTTTCGTACCGGTTTTGGACGCGTTTGAAAAGGTGTGGATAGAGGGTGAATTTCAGAGTTGAGGGTGGTTAAGAGCATTATAGCAGGCGCACGCAGAGCCGGGCTGAGTATGATTATGTTTGTGGCGCCAGCTGTCAGCGGTAGAGACTCATCTTAGCATTCGCTGTTGCCTTAGGTTAGAATAGAGCCGGGTTCGGGTTTTTAAAGCCAGCTTATTTCACACTCTTGTTGTGTGTGTTTGTGGTGCATAAACACACACACACACATGATTAGTCATCTCTTGATCTCCCGTGATGATATCAGGCACAAATTGTTGACTTGAAGTGGCAAGATTTCTAAACTTTGAACTTCCGGGCGCCACAGCCAATTGCATTTCTAAAAGTCACTTTTTCTTTTCTATTTTACTTGTATTTTGGGGGGCTGGAGATACTTGGCCTCTGGAATGATACCGTAATGGAAATAGAAATGAAGAAGAAGAAGGAGACTTTTAAGTGTTCAGACATTATGCAAGTTTTATGTGGTTAGGAAGTCATTTAGTTTTATTTATGGTTGTTTGGCGAGAATAATAATGACGGAAAAGGGGGAGGGATTTAGATCCTATCTGTTTGGAACTGGATTGGAATAGTTAATGAAAAGAAAGGTTCTATTGTTTTTTATTGTTTTATTTTTGGTGGCTCGCCAACAAAGTTGTTTTTGTTCTATTTTGTTTTCTTGGGAAAAGAGTCGTGTAGAGGAAACGTTCGAAAATTGAAAAGGAAGCCCCGAGAGACCATGGCAAAACGTTCGATGTCGGTGGATAGGGGGTTTCTAGTTACAGTAAGAGGGGTTATACACAACGAAGGGCGCAATCCGTTTGCTTACCCACCCTGGCCTGGTTCCCAACACCATGGCCCGGCACCGGTCCGCGGCCCGGTCGTTGGGACCGGTTAGGGCGCACTGCTCTTTACAACTAGATACCAAAGCGTGTTGCAATGTATAGTATGTTGTAGTCGGGATAATTTTTGCGAGGAAAGAAGGATATTCCGGTTTAGGTGACTTGAGGCACGTGTGTAGTGTATGTATGAGTAACGAAAGAAACCAAAGCTGTTGAAGGTTGCTGTCCAGGGTAATTTAAACCTCGAATTCTTACATAATCGATACTTGAGAACCTGTTCACAACAACATCCACAACCGCTATAATGAATGCGTTAGGTTAAGGCAGTCTATAAAAGGTTTCGCTTTGTTTTGCTCGATAAACTGCGAAACTTCCCCACCAAACTTCCAATTCAATAAACGCTAATCTATTAATTTAAGTAAAAGGTTAGCGTTTAGTAACTTAAAGTTATACACATAACTACGGTTTAATGTATTTTAGTGTTTTTGTTTGGTTATTTGTAATGTATTTAGTGTATTTTTAATGTATTTTAATGCCATATTTAAAGATAGTGACGAATTCTGGAACATAAACAATTCGCAAATTATAAACTAAAAAGCGTAAAAATTAACAGAGACTAACTAGAAACTAGTACCTTGAAGCCACTAACAAAAAAATAAATAGTTTTTTTAATTATCTTAATTATTGTTAACTTTTTTCGTCTTCCTAATTTTTCCTAAAGAGTTTTTCTACGTTTTCTGGATTGTTCCTGAAAGTAAATTCTTTGTACTTTCCTTAAGAGGTTACTTAGTTGAATATCAATGATACTGGTTCTTCATGGAAACCTGAATTGAGATCAAAATTGAAAGGAAGTGTGTAGTGCGAGATCTAAGTCATGTCAACAAAGTTGTAGAACGTAATTTACGCATGGGGAGTTGGGGACGGGGTTCGTGTAATCCTCTAATCAAAGAGTCAACAAACATGAGAACAGCAAGAGAAACCCCACACATATATACACATGCACAAACACAGGCACGCATACCAGTCGAGTTTCTGGTAGTTTTTAACAGTTTTCCTTGGACTGGTGGCCTTCACCTTTTGGCTGAACCCCAACCTAAGAATCCCTTTGCTGGAAAAGGCTGTTAATAGAAGGAAAAATAACGCGGCGATGAGGGGGAGAAGACCGGGATTCCAGACTCTTTTGCGCAACTTCAGAACTTTGAGAGTTTGAGAACGTTCTTTCTTTTTTCTGTCTCCACTTTATATCACCAGAAACTACCACCCAACTGGCTACGAGTTAGCTTGTTTGCATTCCAAACTATACGACGCAACAAACTTGAACTTCCATTCAGTTCCCAACTTTCACAAACAAGCTAAGATCAGGGAGTCAATTAGAAATCTATTACTCAATTCGAACGTTTACCTTACGAATGTTGTGTACATTTGTCTAACGGTAACTTTCCTTCTTGCGTTCGCTTTTAAACATTCAAGTCTTCCATATTTCATATTAAACACTAACGTTCCTTACCTTGTAATTTTACTCGAGCAACGAGTCATTGCGAAGTCCTGTTCGCCGTTTCATGCGCAGAAGCAATGCGCGTTCATATACAGCCATGCAAAGCCCTGCGCGCCACCTGGCGTTAGCTTGGGTGCAACGTGGTGAGCTAGACGGGAAATGTTGGGAGGATTCAGGAAATTTTGGGAAATGTAGAAATATTGTAGGAACCTTCAAAGAATTTAGAAAAAATTAAAATTCAGGAGATTAAGCATATACAATTAAAATAAGAAAAATTTAACGTAAAAATAAATGTTATTATATTTAAAAATAGTATTCTCGCTTTTTTCTTGGAGGGGGAGGTATATATGGCTCGCTCTTTAAGTTTCAAGCGCTTTCCCATGTTGAAGTATAGGAGCCTGAAGGAGTTGCCTAATTGCCTGACGTCATACTTTTGTAACTTGTTTGGAATCGGCAGGAGTCGACCAAACATGGCTTTGCTGTTTGCTAGATGATGTGGTGTATGTCTCAACCCCAAGAATGTGACGCATCTTTCTTAACCATAAAGGGTTCCCGCCAACTTTTTCTAACTTTTTTTTTTACTTGTCAAGTCACCTGAACTATGCAAATGAGTTTTCCTGTAAGGGAAAGGAAAATACTTTTTTTTACTATTTTAATGTGCGAACGTTAAAAGTTATGGCCTTTCAGACAAAGTATCCTAGTGACATCCGACATTCATTCTCTCCTTAAGATGAATGGTTATTTTTATACTATTTTATTATTTTTGTAAAAATAAATAAATTAAAAAGACATTTTGTTTATTGCTTAGTTGTCGGCACCTCGTCTTCCGGCCGTAGTCAAGATTGGACACGCTCACGGCGGCTTGGGGAAACTGAAAGTGGAAACAGCTGCAGATTTCCAGGATGCTGCGTCAGTGGTAGCCGTCGCCGGTACTTATTGCACTGTCGAGCCCTATGTGGAATCCAAGTTTGATGTCCATATCCAGAAAGTAGGAAACTCCTACAAAGCATTCATGTAAGTCATACCAAAAATTCAAATTTCCCGCCCTTTTACTTTACCCGCCTTTTCGAAACCGCCATTGTTTACCTTAATGCTTCCGCTATTATATCAAAATTATTCGTAACTTTCACATTTACCTCCATAAAGCTAGTTCGTTATTCTCACCACTTTCTTTACTTTTATCATGTTGATATTTTGTTTTAAGTTCTTTTCAAACGGTTTCATTTTCACATTTCCCGCCGTTTTTAACTTCCCGCCTTTTCCCCAGAGCGTCTTTGTTGTTGTGGAACCATTTGGTTTTTAAAAAAGGAAAGAGTTTAATTAGTTAAAAACGTTGTTCTAGTGGAGTAGAAAGCCAACAAAAAACAAGAGTATCCAATGTGGCGCGACAGCTTTTATTTGCAATTTATTTTATTTACACGAAGAGAAGAAAAGCGCTCTCCAAGTGCGTTTAATTTGTTTACAACTCTTGCTTTTGATGTACTTAGTTCCGGGTGAAGGAGAAGGTCAAGGTTTTTTGAGATGTTGACGCGAAAATCAAGTTATCGGAAGAACACAGAGGTTAATTAGTCAAGGGAGCTGCTAACAAGGGGTTAAGAGGTCTGTTTTGTCCTTTTTTATCGCGTTAGGAATTTTGAAAAGGCAAAAAAAGAGGCGCCAAAGAGCTGGATGTGGATGTGTTCTTGTGTGGTGTGTGTGTCTGCCTGCGTGTGTAAAGCCACGGAAATTCTTGACTCGTTAGGTCAACCGTGTAAAAGCTCGCACACATACATTCTACATGCACGCAAAATCTTGTGTGGTGTGAATGAGTCAACGAAGCATTACAATTCCGGGACACGACCGTCGTTCGGCCCTTTTTTTGAACTTCTACCCAAATTGGCAGATGATTTTTTTTATTCGTCTTAGAAGCGAATAAAACGCGATAAATGATTTGAATTACTTTGGCAACTGACATCTTTAAAACTTTTTAAAGATACTTACTTTTTTTTAGATCTTTAAAACAAAATCCGAAAAAATGGATTGTCTATTCTCTCAATTGAAAAAATTATCAAAATTAAGTTTCAAATTCTGAAATGCAATTCAGTTGAAAAACCCTTCCTTAGAAAACAAAATCAATCGCAAAATTCCAATAATTCAAACTAAACTCCCATAATTCAGACTAAAATTCCAGTAATTCAAACTTAATTCCAGCCAAAATCTGAAAATACCATTCGACTCTTAGAGTTTAGATAAAAATCAAAGGCACAATTTAAACGGAACTTTTAAATTAAATAATTCAATTGAAAAATTCCTAAAACTTAGAAAAACATTATAAAATCACAAAAAAATCTAGGAAAAAGTAGTATTGTCTGGAAAGGAACTTTATGAATGATTGAAATTTCGCTTGAAACATGACACTATCCGGAATGAAGAAAGAAAAAAAAAAGAAAAAAAATGGTAAACCGGACCCGGATTTAAGATCAGGGGCATGTGTTTGGTAAAGACGTGAATGCTGTGTCTGGGAATTTCAGAGAGACGATTAATCACATTTTTTTAAAAAAGTAAAAAAAAAAAGTTCTTTGGATTTATTTTTCATTTATTTTATGACAGGAGGGGAATGATTTTTTCCTATATTCTTATAGGAGGAAATCCATATCGGGGAATTGGAAGACTAACCAAGGTTCCGCCATGCTAGAACAGTTGCCTATGACTGACCGGTACCGTTCGTGGATCGACGCAGTATCGGACCAGTTCGGAGGCTTGGATTTGTGCGCCTTAGAAGTTTTGGTGAGCAAAGAAGGTCGCGAAGTCATCCTCGAGCTCAACGATTGCGCCTTACCCTTACTGGGCGATTCCCAAGAAGAAGACCGAAGATTGATCGCAGAATTAGTGTTACACCGCATGCACGTAGGTTTCATCTTCCTATAGCTAAAATTTCTTCCAAGTTTGCGCAATTTCCAAGAATGTCTTCTTGTTTGTTTCCCGGTAAATAGACTCAATGTCGTCCGTACACGGCGGCAATAGCTGGAACAGTACCCATAGCAATACCAGCAGCAGTACCGGCAAGTGGCATGGTAAAAGTAGGAAGTCGTCCGTCGATGGCTGGCATTGCCAGTACTTCGAGTAGTTTGGCTGCGTCGCCCACAGAAGATAAAGGCGGGCTCATGATGATGGCCGACCGTGCCAGTCCGGCGTCGGTTTCTTCAATGAGCACGGCGTCGACAGGAGGAGGTCCGTCTACGACTCCCCAAGGCGCGGCGGCAGTCCAACCGCCGCCGCCAGTGCCGCCCAGGGCCGAGTCGAGCATCGGGGGCAATCCGTTCACGCAGAGTGTGACAGGAGCCACGCGGTCCTTGTTTGGCAGGCAGAGTTCAGCCACGACTTCATCGTCGGCAGGTCAAACAGATGGCCTGGATGACGGAGAAGACACGATGAAGAATTTGCGTAAAACCTTCGCTGGCATATTTGGAGATATGTAGTGCAGCCTGGTCTTTCTCTTACTCCCTGATGTCTTTACGTCGCCAGCCAGACCTTCTTGTTTTCGTTCTGTTCAGTGTTTCTTCTTTTCCTCTAATTCTAATTTCTGCTAAATCCCCTTTTTTGTTGAACTAAACTCGTTAAGTTCTCGATTCTGATCTTTCGTTCACAATCTGGATTCTGGTTCTGGATTTACATTCCGATTTTCTGGTTGAACTTCGGAATTATTCTGAATTTCGAGGATTTTGTTAATGCTTTAGTTGAATGAATTCGGGTTCTTTCAATCAAGTAAGGGAGGTGGTTATATGATTGTTGGGGATCTCATGTTGGCTCTAGATTCATTGTTGTTGTCGGTGGGGAGAAATCTGGGACTCGCTTAGCCTCGCCCTTAGCTCCTCCCTTTTGGAAGTTGTTTACTTCCCTTGTTTTGTTTTACTTTTGAAACAAATTGAATTTCATTCTACGTCATTGGGATTTTAATCATGGGTGTTTTTAATTGGTGTTGGTGGACATGTTGGGTTACTTGCTACTTGATTAACTGATGTAAACAGACATTATGGCCTTGTTTTTTTAAAGGGGGAGGGGCTAAACTGGGGAAAAGTGGTGGGGCTCACTAGATGACTTTTCACTTCGTTTTTCGCTTTATGCTCTGGGCTCTGTCCTTGTTAGTTTCCTTTTCTCAGTGTTCTCTACAAAGAAATCTCGTTTTTTCTGCATTCTGGTCGTCAATGCCACTAAGAAGTTGTTAAAAGAGGGCGAATGTGGATTTGTTTTTATCCGTGAACTAATATTTAAGTTTGTTGACACAAGAATCCAATTGTTTATGTTTCGGTTTTTTGTTTATATTTCTTTCTAAGCAAAATTTGGTGTATGGCAAAGTGGCTGGTGTTACATGTGTTCATTTGTTGGGTTCTTTTGTTATATCTGGAAGCCAAAGTACTCTTGGTACTATTTGTATGTTTGCCATTGTTGCTTTCTTGTTAGGTGATTCTCTTAAACGGACGAAGGTGGAAGTTCAGCAATACTGGTTCTGTTTGATTTGCCCGTGATATTACATAATCACGCTGAGTGGAAACGAAGGCGTTCGAAAACGTTTTTAACCTTTTCAATCTTCATATTATATCATGTGTTAAAGAGTTTAAAGCATAATTTTTTATGTTAATGAGTTTATCAGTCCTAGGTGAAGACCAATTAAGGTTCTGAAAATTTCCACGCATTCGATTGTTATGAGCAGAAACCATGCGCAATCGTATACGTACAGTACAGTGCAGTACAAACCTCCACGCCACCTAATAGTACTTTTCAAACTACATAACTGCATGGTACTGGAATTTACTAGAACATTTCTCCGCCTAAATAATACTCTTATTCAGCCATGCAGTAACTCATTCAAATTTGTGAAATTTTGCTAATTTTTTAATCCTTTTTTCTTTTCTAATCCTTTTTAATCCTTTTTTCAGTATTTGGATGAAAGCCTTGCAGCTTCGGAGCGGAAATGTGAGGTGCAGCTGAGAAAACATTGATTCGAGTCCAGTTGCATTGAAACGGAAGCGTATTTGCATTTAAGTTATCGTGGGACGGACCTGACAAGCACCTGCAGCCTTCAAGTTTGACACCAGCACATGGAGACTTTGTTAAATCATTCCTACATAGGTAGGTATTTCTTTTTAATCTGAAAGAAATATCTCAAAGTGGATTTTTGATGTTTTAACACAGATTGTGGGGGATTATTTTAGGTATTTGACCGAATTCGGGTTCATCATCCCTGGAAGGGACATTCTGGTGGACGATATTCGCGTAAGAGGTGTTGCGAAGACTAGTATCAAGACCAATCACAGCTTTTTAGAATCTGAGAATGAAATTATTGAGCCAGTGAAGGTAATACTTTTGTTAAATCACCCGTGTACTGGAGGCTCGCATTTGCCTGATTTAATCGTAATCACGCCAGTATTTGACAAGTAAAGTCTTACTTTCAATTTATCCTAATTTCCATTTTAATTATTATGTCTAAGTTCTTGATGAAAATGGAAATAATTGTTTCAGGAACTGAACCAGTGTTTTTCGTCGCTGCGCGTGGACACCATGCAGATATTGGTGTAATCACTTCAAGATCCATGCTACCTCATTCTCGCACCTTATCTGAAGAAGGAGCCGTTTTTATTGAGTAAAAAAAAATTAAATTAATTTAGACAAACTTTATTTTTTTATTTTTATGAATATTTTTATTTTTGTGTTGGTTCGGAATGGAGAATTCCAGGAAAAAGCTTTAATTGAAGCATTGGAAACGCATGGGAAGGTAGAAATACCTGGGTGTACCAGAACACGAACTTTACAAGAAAATTTGAGCGATTTGCGAGCCCAAGTGGCAGCTAGCAAGAAAGTAAACGGACTGTATGTGCGAGATTTTAATAAAAAATAACTTAAAGCAAACACGGAATTATAATTATTTTGAATGATTTCGACTCTTAAGAAAAATACTACTTGAGGCTCCTTTTTATTACATTTTGAAATACATACAAAGACATAAAATATACAATAATGCGAAATTCTAGAGAATACAAGTCATACTTTTCTGAAATTGACAAAAGTTGGATCGCTACCTATAACTGTGCAGCAGCTTTCTTGGTAATTGTATTTATAGGATTCGAATATTGGGGATAGGAAACCGAGCAGGGGAGTTGGGAACAGGGCTCTCAATTTTTTAAGGAAATACTATATAATAATGCAAACTTCTAGAGAATACGAGGAATATCATCATTTTTTGTAAATCAAACAAAATAATGGATAGTACCTTCATACACGGTACACCAGCTTACTTCATATGTTGGATTTATAGAAGTTTCAACGCCCTACGGATATAAGCGTATGACCGAGTGGTTAAGACACAAGTCTTGTGATCGGAAGATCGCAGGTTCGAAACCCAGTCGAGGCGTTTTATTTCGTGAAAAAACGAAATAATAAATGGCTTCCTTTCTCTGTACCTTATGCCTTCCCGGCAAAGTTCCTATACCCATATTCCATATTGTGACATCACAAACATCACAAACTCGAATATCTGGGATAGGAAACCGAGCAGGGGAGTTAGGAACAGGGGAAGGGGCGAGGCTTTCAATTTTTGACGATTTTTCAAGGGGGACCCCTTGATACAACGTTATTCCTTATGGAGAAAAGCACTGAAAAAGCTTTCCTGGCTCGAAAAGAAGCCACGCCCACTTTTTGGCCGAATCCGCCAATAGGATTCGTTCATTTAGCATAGGCCCCACCCCTTTGACCGGATTTTTGAAAAATCTTAAAAAAATTCCCCAAATTTTTACCTTTATTTAAAAAATTACCAATCGTACAACAAAAAGGACATTTTTCGAAACTAGATTTTCCGGGGAATCTTTTGGATACAGTGGAAGCAAATAAGGAATTCCTAGGGGAGCAAAACATCTCATTTGCATAACTTTGAAGAAATTAATCGTAAAAAAAGTAAAACAAAGACGTTTTTATAAATAAACCAAAAGGCAAACTTGTAGAAACATACCCATTCCTTTCCGTATAAGAACTCCATTTCCCGGTCAACCAGTTAATACTAATCTTCCGAAAGTTCCGAAATCTCACGCATGGTCATAAGAAGCGCTTTAAAGCTCTGAAATGTAAAGCTTAATCGCGTGACAATCTCGAATTCATCGGAGTGACGATACTCAAGGTAAGTTCTTGGGACTTGAGTGATGAACTCAAGGATCGTCGGATCGTCAAACAACGCAAGAATCCATCGTCTAGGACCAAGCAAATATTGAATTTAAAAATCTGGTTCATTCACATTAAAATATTTTACCTCCAGTTGTGAACGAAACTGGGGAATTTGATAACTCCAGCTCACATGAATCTTAGTTTTCTTCTAATGGACGGAATTTAACGACATAAAGGCACAATGTCATTGATGATAATGTCTAGTAATAACGCAAGAGATCCAATTGATAGCCTATTTGAATAAAAACAACAACATTGGTATGTAATATTTAAAAAAAAAAAAAAATAATTAAAAACTTACTCCGCCTCTTCAACATCACACGAAATATCGTCCCTTGCTTGCTGGTCCTCCACGGGACCCACAATGCACCCGAACCACGCCCACGAAACGCCAGAGACGCTTCGTTGCTACCATTTCAAGACTTCTAACACTGAAAATGAGCGGGCCTACTCGCGATACTTCCCAATACGGAATATTAGCACAACAGAGCTCTATCTGAAGCCTATTAAATGGCAAGGCAAATATTAATAAAAAAAATCAAGTTCACTCAAATTAAAAAGTTTACCTTGCATAATGAACCCCAAAGACGAATCTGGTGAAATTGATAACTGCGACTCAAAAGATTTATTTTCGTCTTCTTCTAAAGTGGACGGAGTTTAGCGTCATAAAGGCTTCAAATGAAGAGAATCTTCGGAAGTAACGCAGTGAATCCAGTTGAAAAGCCTTATAAATAAAAAATAAAACTATTATTATTCAATAAAAATTAGGACGATAAAAACTTACTCCACTTCTTTTAACCACAGAAGCACTCAAAATTTGCCAGCCTGACTTCCATCGGTATCCAAAATCCACCTAAACCAGGCCTCAAAAACCCAGAGAAGCTTCGTTGCTACCATTAAAGAACTAACGAATCAATTCAGCAACGGAAACTTTTCTGCCACGTAAAAAGTTGGATTGCAGCAAATATTTCAGCGTTTTACCGCAACAAAACCGCCTAGCATACCTTGATCCGAAATCCGAATCAAAGGCGACGTGAAGAACATCAGCGGGATCAGCTAGGGCGGCGCCCAAAGACAAGGCAAGTGTTGAAGGAAGAGCTGAGATGACGATGACCTTCGGTACAGCAGCTGGAGGGATCACTATATATCGATGCACTGATAATCTTCTTTTGGAACGTCTCCGCTTTTAGATAGCAAGGAGAGAGCACTAATGGACTCTAATAAGGAGGCCTAGAATAAAGAAAAACACAAACAAATATTCATTTAAAATATCTAGTTCATTAAAATATAAAAATTACTTTGCACAGTGAACGCCATGGACGAAACGGATGAATTTGGTAAATGCGGCTCACAAGAACCGTTTTCGTCTTGTGATGTGGATGGAATCTGCCATCACAAAGGTTTTAATTAAAGATACGGTAATTCCCAAGTACGCTACAATTTTTTTCGAAATTAGCGCCACAGCTCACGGTATTTCTGGATACGGATCATTTGCAGAACGGAGCTCCATCAGAAGACCACTTGCCTATACATGACCAAGATATTAGAGAGAGAAAGAGGGAGAGAAAAGATAAAATCATAAAAAAATTACCTTTAATTTTTAACGCCAAGGAATTTGTGAATTGGTAAACTGCAGCTCACAAGAATCTTCGTCTTCTTCTAAAATGGATGGAATTTATCGTCACAAAGGCTCCAACTGAAGACAATCTTTAGTAGTAACGCAATAAATCCAACGAATAGCCTATTTCAATACAAAAATGGCCATTACAATGTTACAAAAACAAATTAGCATACCATGTGCCCTCTGGGTCTCCGGTTCCATCACAACAAAGGGCGAATCCGAAATCCGAATCAAAGGCGACGTGAAGAACATCC